>JANBVN010000139.1:0-83593 GCA_030052785.1 Coniochaeta hoffmannii | reverse complement strand
CATGTCGATGTTGTTGAGGGTGGGGAGGATAGGGGGTTTAGGAGTGCGTATGGCGGGGTTAGGGGGGTGAAGGGGGGTGGGCTTGCGGGGAGTCGGTTTGCGGGTGGGCAGGAGGGAGAGGAGGAGACGCAGGGCAGGGGATATGGGAGGTTGAATGGGGCGAGGGAGTATCCCCAGCCCGGTGGTGAGGCTGGGGGGCCAAGGGATTTTGGCGAGAGGGGAGGGAGAGGCAGGGGTCGGGGTAGAGGGGGCCGCAGCCGCGGAGGGTTGTTTGACGAGAGGGCTGGGGAGGAGAGACGCCAGGGCAATGGCTATAACCACAACCGAGGACCACCCGCCGCGCCGAAGCCCCCAGCGGTGGATGACTTCCCTGCTCTGCCGCCGGCGAAGAAGACGGATACGCCAGCCAAGGCTCCTCTCGCTCCTCTGGCTCCTCTGGAGGCTCTGTCGCCTCAGGTGGGCGGCTGGGCTGATGAGGTCGCCGACATGGATGAAAAGCATAACGCATAGGGTGCGGATGTTGACCATCTCATCTCTTCTTGGTTGGATAGGGTAGAGATAGGAGAGCCTCCTGAGGAACAAGAGGTCCTGGATGTGCTTCTGAACTCTGAGGCTTTCCCAAGCGGCCGCCGTCAGCGCAGACGCGGTCAGCGCAAACGTGGTCAGCGCGGACGCGGGGCTCATTTGTTCGAGCGGGCATGAAGACTGTCGGTGACTCGGGAGATGATGGTAGCGGCTGCAGTGGCACAGCACCGCACGTGAATCTGGGGAATCGAGAGCGCAGTGGCAGCCTCTATGGGATATGGAATCTGTACATTGCTTGCAGCATGGAACCAGGAAGGCACTCCTCACTAGCGACATAGCGAAGTAAAAAGTCAACTAATATAGATTTCTATGCAAGCCACAAGTCTCGGGGACTCTGCCCGCCTTGAACGCCCAAGACGCCGCCCAATGAACACCTGTTGTGATACAGATCCCTTGTGCACTTGGACTCCCAGTCCAGAGCAAACAGTATCACCAACCTCCCCTGAACCCCCGTCCCCTCCCACCTCTGAATCCGCCTCCTCTCCCGCCTCCCCGGCCGTGTCCCCATCCGCCATCGCCATAGCCACCTCCCTGCCCACCACGACCACCATCATCATCTCCCACACCCATGGCCGGTGGAGGCCGTCCCCGTCCCTGCCTCAGCTCCTTGGGAAACGCATCAAACGTCTTCCTCATCTGCGCATAACCGAGATGCATCTTCCCGTAGAAATGATCCGCCAGCCGCCTATCGTTATCCAGCCTACTCAGATACGCCCCGCACACATCGCACACCTGCAGCTTCTGGTGCCCGGACGGACCAGACGTGTCACTCAGGGCCTTGAGCTCCCGCTCGCGCTCGGCCTTGGCGGCCATGGCCTGCCGCACCTTGAAGTACTCGTCGAGCGCGCGGTGCACCTCGCCCATCTCCCCCAGGATCTCGACCTCGAGCAGGCCGCTGTTGATGGACCCCGTCAGGTCGGAGATGCTCTTGAGCAGCACGTTGGTCTGCCTGATCTCGTCGGGGGTCTTTTCGAGCCGCCGCTGGGCGGCGTCGATGCGCCGGTTGCACTCGTCGATGTACTTCTGGAGGTCGCGCGCGTAGTCGTACTCGAAGCCGTAGCGCTTGCGCTCGTGTTCCGGGAGGGCCTCGTACTCGGCCTTGAGGGCCTCCGAGTGCACTTTTGGGCAGCTTCCCAGGTCTTGCTTGGTGTTGGTGAAGAGGTCGTGTGGGCAGGTGCCGACTAGGTAGGAGCGGCAGACTTTGGGGTCTGTCATGGAGAGCTGAGCGCCGCGGGAGGAAGAGCCGCCGCCCATTAGCTGCTCTGATGGGGGTTCAGTGGTGTGCACAATGAGGAAGTAGAGGAGACGGGAGGGGAGGAGAGGAGAGGAGAGAGGGCTTACCTAGCAGCTTTCTCTGTTCTGCTGCCATCTCGACGGAGGCGCGCAGTGCCTGTGAATGTCAAGAAGGTTGCTAAATCTGAACCCGGACCCGGTTGATCGGAAATGGGGAAGCGGTAACTCGAATCGGGAACAGATGGCAAGTATACCGTCGAGACGAGTCTTGGTTGAGATGTCTGGCGCAAGGCACGTTCAGCCGCGCAGTGAGGCTGCACCTGGCGGGACTTTTAGGTGGGGCAATTGCAGGGGTCATGCGCTACCTTACCTAGCGCTAGCGCGTTTCGTGTGTGCTGTCATCTCGAATCCGGGGTCGTTGAAGCCACAATGGGAACCGACACTCGACTGGAACAACTTCAACCAGCGCAGCATCACCTTCGACGGAGCTGCCCATGGATGCAGGCCGGTGACACAATGCGTCGGTTTCTTTCCTTCTTCCTCCTGTCGTTTCTTTCCTTTTGCGTAGCAGCGTCAGACTACCACGAGCAGCTGGTGCTCCGGCCATTACCCCTGTCGGCACTCCTTGCGAGCTTCAACTTCCGGTCCAACACCAGCCTGTCCGCCTTCGAGGCCCACAACTACCGCTTCTTCCCGCGGTCGCTGGGTCAGATACTGCAGCATGCAGGTACCAGGGAGCTGCATCTGAGGTTCAGCCTCGGTCGCTGGGATGCCGAGAGCTGGGGCGCGAGGCCGTGGGACGGGGCCAAGGAGGGAGGCACCGGCGTCGAGCTGTGGGCGTGGCTGGAGGCCGCCTCGGAGGATGAGTACGTCTGACACTTGCCGTTGCCTACTTCTCATTGGTCTTGCTTAACGTGTGTCTTTCTTGTAGGGCGGACCACAAGTGGTTGACGTTGACCAATGCCTTGTCGGGCCTCTTCTGCGCCTCGCTCAACTTCATCGACGGCACCCGGACAACAAGACCTGTCATGTCCTTCCGACCGGAGGGCAACCACCCCAGCTCGAATAGCACCAACATGCGTCTGTTCTACGGAGTGCTGCCCCGCGAGGTGGTCTGCACGGAAAACCTCACCCCCTTCCTGAAGCTGCTGCCCTGCAAAGGCAAGGCCGGCATTGCGACGCTTCTCGACGGGCACAAACTGTTCGACGCGTCTTGGCAGAGCATGGCCATTGATGTCAGGCCTGTCTGCCTGCCTGGGGAGGAGTGCATACTCGAGATTGAGCAGACTATCGACATGGTGCTGGACATTGATCGGTCCACAAGGCCGAGAGGTAAGCAGTGTTGATAAGCAGCAATGGCTATGGCTGGACGCTGACTCTGTGCATCCGAACAGACAATCCTATACCGAGACCGCCGCCGGGACACGAGCTGAAGTGCGATACATCAAAGCCATATCACAGCGACGACACCTGCTATCCTGCCGAGTATGGCGCGAACCAGCAGTGGTCGTTGGCCCAGATCTTCGGCCGCCCGATGAAGGGGACCTGTCCATTGTCCGACCCGAAGATTCCCCCAGTGTGCCTGCACGTTCCGGACTCGCGCGGCGTTTATACGTCGGGGGGAGTCGAGACAATCACAAGCAAGGATGGCTTGTCTCGGTGCTTCAAAGTGCAACCCGAAGCCGAGTTCGACCTGGTGCTGTCACACGTCGAGACGGAAGGCGTGGCTCCCCCGGCGCTTGCTGGCAGTATCATCAAGCCAGAAACACCCTCTCTCTACGCCGAGCGCAGTTTCACAGGCTACGGCCAGGAACGCGGGGGTGTGCAGACCATCCTCCGCAATCCCAGCCCGGACAAGGAGGTCGAGTTCGTCTACATGGAGTCGCTGCCCTGGTTTATGCGCATCTACCTGCATACCCTCAAGGCACGACTGGATGGTTCTCTAACCGAACAGACTTCCCTGATCGATGAGGTATACTACCGCCCTGCACTCGACCGCGCGCGAGGGACACAGCTGGAGATTCGGATGCGCGTGCCCCCATCCTCGACCGTCTTCCTGACGTACGACTTCGAGAAGTCCATCCTTCGCTACACCGAATATCCTCCCGACGCCAATCGCGGGTTCGACGTGGCTGCTGCCGTCATCACCATCCTCGACGACGACGACGACGCCAAGAGCACACCAGGAGGCAGCGCATCGGTCTCTTCGTCCAATCTGCGTACTACGACGCTGCTGCTCAGTCTGCCGACGCCCGACTTCAGCATGCCCTACAATGTCATCATCTTCACGTCGACGGCCATTGCGCTTGCTTTCGGGGGCATGTTTAACATCCTGGTCAGGAGGTTCGTGGCTGCCGATGAGGGGCCGGAGGTCAGCCTTAAGAGGCTGAAGACGCGGCTGCAGACCAAGTTGGGCGGACTTTTTAAGAAGCTGGGCAAGGCAGAGCTAAAAAACGAATAGACCGTGTTTTTGCCGCCTCACAACATGCCTAACCTACTTCTATCCCTGACCCTACGCTATCTGTCTTTGTATTGTTTTGGGAGAGGACCCCCCGTCATATGAGGCTATTCTTCGGGTTGAGCTTCTCGACTACAGCTTCCGCCAACCCATCGAGCGACTCCATCAGTCTGATGTTATATCGGCGGCAGATAACCTGCACATTCCCTCTCTTCCGATAACCGTGATGACACACGACAAGTGCCTTGTTCGTGCGGGCGCACAAGCCTAACTCCAACAAGCTGATGGGAGCGTCTGTGTTGGCTCCAAAGTAGATGACGACGAGGTCGGCCTTGTCCTGCATGTCTAGCTCCCACTGCACCTGTTCGCGGAAGGGCTCGAAGGTCTCGTCCTCCCGCCAGCTGGAGTCCCAGTCCAGCCTCAGCGGGTTGAGGATTGTTATCGGCTCGTGTGAGAGGGAGGATATGAGTTCCTCCCGCCAGTCCGGGGCTGTTGTTGTCCCGGCTAGAAAGACGGCGGATTGGTATTCGAAGGGCTGTCGCGAAGGGGCCAGGATGATCTGTGCTCTTGTCGTTTCCATGGCTAGATATTCAGGTGTGTGTAATTATGCAGGCGTCTGAGTCGGCCTGTGCTTCCTTTGTTGGATTGGCTTCTAGCTACGTCTAGACAGTCTGAGCTGACAAGACATTGGGTTCTCTGACGGTATATACATCATCTTCCTGTCAAGCATCGGAGGCGTCGTTCCTAACTGTGATACCCTCGAAGGAACCTCAACCAGCTGACGGGACGAATGAGAGCTCGTTCGCATCTGCAGTGTACCCTCACCCCTCCCCAACCCTTGTCACTGCCCCTCCTGCCGCTGCGCATTGCTTCGCCTCAATTGCGAAGGTGAGCTGCTGAGAAATAAGTTGCCCTTCCCTCCAAGCTTGTGGTTCTTCTGTGTCGCCAATCTGACTTTCCAGTCGGCGGCGCTATGGCGAGCTTTAGTTAACATGGTCTTCGATTCGGAATCGCAGCGACACCGAGCAATGGGCAACGACTTAGACGATGGCTGGCAGACCGTCCTGCCCACGTCGCATCACGGGGTCGAACGCCTCTCGCGGCCGCAATTGGAATCCTACGAACGCCAGGTCTTGAAGGACTGGGAGAGCTCGCGGGGTCACTGGTCTGGAGCGTGAGTGAGCTTCCTGCCACTGGACGCATACGCGAAACCCGTTACTGACACTCCCTCCCGTCGCGAACAGTGGCAAACACACATCAGCGACCGACTTCGCAGAGGCCAAGAAACTTCATCACCGTTTCCGGCGCCACGACACCCTCGGCTCGGGAACATACGGCGTGGTCGAGAAGGTCACCTACACCCACAACAACCGATCCATATCTCTGGCGCGGAAATGGATCCAGTACCGGCGCGGCCGGACGATACAGATGCTCCGGGAGGAGGCGAACGTGATGGAGAAGCTGGACCACGAGCACATCGTCAAGCTCGTGGGGACGTACTGCATCCGCCCCAACGAACTCTACCTCCTCCTCTGGCCAGTCGCCGCGTGCAATCTCGAGAACCTCTTCAACGACCTCGACTCCCTGCGCACCGGCCAGGGGGGCGGCGACCGAGACGAGATCCTCAAGAGGCTGGACTCCCTCGGCGTCGCCGACGTGCGGGCCGTAGAGCGCGGCGGCAACCGCCAAGCTGCTCCCGCTGCCCAGTCCAAGCAGCAGACCACAACGGCCGGGATCCGGGACATCAGCTGCCCGCTCAGATACCTGCGGCAGATAGTCGGGTGCGTCACCCGCGCCGTCGCGTACTGCCACGGCGCCAACATCCGCCACCTCGACCTCAAGCCGAGCAACATCCTGCTGGGCCCGGGAGGGCGCGTATACCTCGCCGACTTTGGGATCGCGAGGGACGTCAACGACAGGGACCACACCATGACTTTCGGTCTGCAGGGCACGCCCAAGTGGCGGGCGCCCGAGGTGTGCGACCCGGACGACGAGTGGTCCATGAAGGCGGCCGACGTGTATTCCCTCGGTCTGGTGTTGCTCAATATCGCCGCCGTGCTCTACGGTGGGGACATGGCGGACTTTGACCGCGTGGTCGACGAGTTGAATCCCCGGGACAGGGCGCTGAAGCTGCGGGGGTATTATCCGACGCTCGAAGCGATGGCGCTGGCGACGCAGGATTTTAGAGACGTGAAGGCACATACCTTTGCGCCGAAGCATACCGTCGAGCTGACGTCGCGGATGTTGTCGTCTGACCCCTCTCAGAGGCCGAATGCAGGGCAGGTAGACACGGAGCTGGTTGTTCTTGGGGGGATAGAGCAGATCTACCACTCCCCGTGCTGCAAGCGGAGCGGCAGGTTCGTGACGGAGCGCATGGACGCGCGGTACAGGCTCGTGGCGGAGGAGCGGGACCGGTTGGCGGCTGAGTGCCAGAGGATGGCGAAGCGGGTTGAGGTGCTCGAGGCCAAGGACGAGACGTACGAGGAGCGCCTCAAGAATGAGCGGAAGGTGCACGCTCAGAACATCGCGCATTTCCAGGAGCAGCTCGATAAGGAGCGCAAGGAGCGGGGTCGTCTCGAGGCGTTGCTTGCTGAGAGGAGGCAGAGGCCGGGAGAGGGAGGCATCCCCCGGCCTGGACGGGGCGTCCCCGGGGGTGGCAATGACGGGCTGGTTATGAGGACGAGATCTCATGCTCGCCCTCTACCGACTGCAATGCCACCGGCGTCGCTCCCCTCTGCTTCGGCTCCTGTGCCAAAAACACAGATCAGGCCCCTACTGGCGTGCGCGACGGCCAGAGGACAGCCTACATACTCCCAAGCAGCAGCCGGCGGCAAACTGCCCTCAGCCAGCGTTCTCCGCACCTCCCTCAACGTCGCACAAGACAGCCCGGCTCGGACGCTTGTCACCGCCACAGACACGGGCATCCCCACTCCCAGCCCCAGCCCGAAGCCGAACGGCCCCGGGTTCTCGCTGAGGTCCCGCGGCTCCGGGTCGAGGCTTCCGCGACTGGTCAATCCCAGCACGCCAATCAGGTCCGGCACGCCGACTCTCCAGCGCGACCCGTCGCTGACGGATAGCACGCAGTATAGCATGTCGAGCTCTACGTTCAGCCGTCTGAGCGGACTGTCGCGCGAGTCGGAGTCGGAGGTCGGGTCACCTGCTGTGAGAGGGGGAAAGGCTACGGCGGAAAAGGGGCGGGGTCAGAGTCAGACTCAAGCAGTCGGGGATGATAGTGCGGCGCCTTTAGAGCCAGTTGCCGATGCTGATCAACTACATCCATCCCTTGGCGCTGACGTCGGGCTGGGCCTCCATTTCAGTGGAGATGTTGATGCAACGGCCAGGAAAGATGAACTTGTGACGGGCACCCGGGACGATGTTAGTGTGCTCAGCGGCGGTACGTCCGGATATGGACGTGGACCTGTGAGCAGCCCGGTGTTGATCGCGTCGGCGCTGTCTTCGCCGAGGTCGGTGAAGGCGGAGGTGTATCCCGTCATATCTACTGGGGGGAAGGTCCCGCCGATGCCTACGGCGAAGAGTTGGGCGGATGTGGCGAGGAGGGTGTGATACCTGGGCATTGAATCTGGGATGCGGATGTCTATGATTCTAGAACTGCCTGCCAAACGAGGATTTGACTCATCGAGGGAATGGGAGGGAGTGGAGGGGTTAAAAACCTGGGGGGTACGATAAGGGCATGGTGACTGGGAGGAGACGAGTCCAAGATGGAGAATGAGTGATGACCATACTGATACCATATTATGAATTCGAGATGAGACGTCGATGTATATCCGGGACTCTTCGTTGCAGGTGCTGTTGTTGCTCGAAACAGGGTAACGTCCTTCGGCCTGGCACTTAGATCGACTAAGCAGCGCTGGGTCTCCGGTACCTCTATCTGGACTGCACACGTCTGTGTGTATGTCTAGGCCTTAGCTCCCGATCCTCCTCCCGATCCTTGAGCTGGGACCGTACGTACAGGCGCATGAAGGTGTATTCCACGGTGTTACTGACGGGTCTCATAGAAGACAGCAGTCGAACGCTTCTGTCACAGAGAATCTGGCTCCTCGGAGAAGGCCAGGCAGGAGTCTAGACGTAGAAGCTCTTACAAGGGTTATGGCCAGCGCATGGTTCCGACAGCTTAGGATACTTCGTGGTCCATTCTCCATTAGACAGGGGATCCTTCAGAGTTCTGTCACTTGTATTACAGGCATCGTACTCTTGCGATGTGACAAATATCTCAGAGGCCGTGGAACTTGGCTCATCGGCCTTAGGAGTTAGGAGAGCCTTCCTTACGAGCAGATCCAGGCAAGGACCAATTCCAGCCTGACTGGTCGCGGACAGAGGAGGCCGTAACAGTTCTGATCAGAGACTGCAATGTTCACCTGCACACAAGGACGGAATGGTTGTTAGACGATGATAGTCGGCTTGGGGGCCATGGGACTTGAAGTGAACCGAGACAGATGTTCAGTAATCACGAATTTCATTACCAACCCACTCTTGGCAGGTCACTCTCATTGGACGGGATCTCACTCCGGCACATGCCCGCTCTCACCCCAACCGGTTACTCAGCACTTCGCTACTGGGAACTTCCGCCGTTGTGCCCATTACACACACACTGCGCGAGGGTGAGCCGGAGATGGAGTCACCGACTCAGCTCAACAAATACATCAGGTATCCCATGGCATGCACATTCCGTGGACCACATCTTCATCGAGGATATTCTCGCAACGCCTGCTTTGTCCCATCGACAGCCGAAGTCATCTATCTAGCTTGTCAGCTTCAAGACCCTCCTCAGCACACCCTATCCATAACAAGACTTGAGTGTCGCATTCGCCTAAGAACGGCCACGGACGAGCCTTATCCATACCGCTGGCCGGTCGCTCTCCCACCTCGTCACCAATCCTGCCTCTGTTTCGGACTTGATATTAGTTGCGTACTTCTGGGTAGCCCGACATTAGAAGCAGACATCCCGCATCAGCCCTGCCCTCATCTTGATCACCATCACCGGCAACAATAGACGCACTAGGTCCCCCTTTTAATGCACTAGCATCCCCGACAAATCGATCTGATGCGATGCGCTACCCCACCGGTGACCTCGCTATATTGAGCGCGGAGAGCTATGACGACGGAAGGAAACATCGTCGGTCGACCGGCAAGACCAGGGTTACCGTGGCGGATGTCGTGACTCAAGGGTCGGAGGACGGTTCGTCGCGGAAACGCCGCAAGACATCATCTCCAGACGCCGTTGGCGAGGAAGAGGAGAAGAAGAGGAGTAGAGGCAGGCCGAGGCTGGAACCCAAAGATGAGACCGCTCAAGATGTAAGCTGTCCTGTATGCTCAAGTCCAGGCCTCACTTGTCATTGACTGTGTCTATGCCGGCTGGGTCGGGTCCTTGACATGCTCCTTCCTTACCCGTTCATGGGATTCATGTGAGTTGCAGTCTAATGGTCTGTGCAGCGCCGCCGGACACAAATACGGCTGGCTCAACGCGCCTACCGGAACCGCAAGGAGAATGCGATCCAGACTCTGGAGAGGAGAGTCCAGGAGCTCAAGGACACCAACGAGGAAATGAATAAGGCCTTCCTGAGACTGCACGACTATGCCGTCGGCTGCGGCCTGCTGGATCGTATGCCAGAGGTTGGACGGCAGCTCCGGGAGACGACACAGAAGTTCCTGGCCTTAGCACGCAAGTCAACCGACGAGGCGTTCCACGACGAGGACCACAGTATAGCCCGTGATTCAGACTCACAGCCCGCCAAGAGGAGCCGCCAGCTGCGGAAGTCGAGCTCACCTGAACCAGTACACCAGACTGAGGCCTCTCCATCCCAGCGCCAGCTCCTCGGCGGTCTGGTAGTTACGCAAGAGCAAGTCTCCTTGTTGGACCTGACCTCCTCCGACATAGCCCCGGGAATGACCAGCAACATACCCGAACCCGAACCGGACCCCACCCCAGACTACGAAGTAATCACCTACCCAACCCTCGACAACGCCAGCTTCCCATTCGGCTTCGGCTCCGACTTCTCTTTCAGCACCCAGGAACTGGACACCTCCACTACCACCGCCCAACCAGCCTTCTCGGCCCCGACAACCACCCAACCAAACTTTCCGGACCTCAACCTTACCTCCTCCCCGCTCTACCCCTCCCTCCCCATCCCCAACTCCTACGCCGCCCAGGAGGTGACCTTCGGCCGGCGCTTCCAGCGCACCGCCATCGAGCGTGCCTGGACCCTCGCCACCATGCCCAACCCTCCGCAGCTGCGCTTCTCCCGCGTCTTCGGCTTCTGCCTCCTCTTCGAGCCCCTCGAGGCCATCAGGGCGCGGCTCCGCAGGGGGCTCGAGCGCACGGCCTCCGAGAGCCTGAATAACTGGCAGTACCCGTTTCTCCAGCTGGGTAACTCGGCCACGCACTTTGATAATAGTAGTGGTGGTAGTATCACTTCTTCGTCCCAACGGTTTGGGAACCAGGGCACGGCGGACGTCATGCGTGCCAGGAACGCGAACGGGTTTGGTATGGGGCCCTTCGACGCGAAGACCTCTGCGGCGAGGGATGTTCTGGGCGAAGACCAGGGGTTCCCGCCTGGTAGTGCCGGGTTCGGGGCCGAGTTCTATGATTGCGACGAGATAGAGGTGTATCTCCACCAGAGGGGGGTGGCGATACCGCCTGCTGCGGACTTTGTCACGGTCGAGATCGAGGCGGCGGCTTTTGGTGAGCGGGAGGAGAGGAAGGTTGATCAACAACATGCTTCTTCGTCTTCTTCTCATCGACAAGGGAAGGGGGATGCTGGGTTTGGGACGGCTGAGGGAGGGTCGGTTAATCCGCTCGATACCTTTGCAAGACACACGTCGTCCGGGTCTGGGTCGTCGGATGCGAATAGTAGGTCGTCGGGCCGCCCGATGTCGCCTGGCGCTGCCTCGTCTGGAGGGGAGACGGCTCTCACCGCGCCTAGTAGTAGTAGCGGCGGCGGCGGCTTTTCGCACGCGGAGATGTGGGGGTTTGGTGATGGGTTCCTGGGGCTGGGGAAGAAGCAGGTCACGGTTGATGTCAATCTGCTTATCTTTGGTAAGTTCTGGACTCTGGCTGCACTGGCTTGTTTTTGAATAGGAAGAGAGGAGTACGTACTGACTGCTCCAGAAATGGTCGAGCGGGCTACGTGCCTCGGACGGAGTCCCGGGTTGAGGAAGGAGGATATCAATCGGGCTTTTTGGAGGGCGACGAAGTACAATTCGTGAGGTGGATAAGGGGGTTTGGGATGATCGATGGGAGTTTGGGTGTTGCTGAGATGTAGTTTCGCCGCTGTTTGTCGGCACCTCTTTGGCCTTGAGAATGATGGTCATGATAATGTTACATTTTTGGTACACGGTATTCACAAGTCGACTGTAGTCCATAGTGGATATAAATGGCATCCTGCCTCAAGCCGATGCCCCAGGTAGACACGAGCTGCTCTCCAAAGCCCGCAGATCGAAGAGGCGTCATGGCCTGTCCTGAGCGATGGAACTGTCTCGGACCAGATATCCTTCAGGTTGCTCATTACGCCACAATGTGCTCGCCGGGTAATGGGCATCATCTCTGCTGCTCCTCAGCCTGTTGCGTCTTCTGAACCTCTGCGCCGGTGCTCTCGAACAGAAAAGTCGCATCAGCTGTGCTTCTCCTTGATGTCCCCCCTTATAGCATCAACGATATCGTGGTGAGCAGACCCTACAGTCGCATCACCGCCGCCACTCGTCCTCATCTCCAGCCTCTCCCTCCTCTTCCTCTCCTGTCTCTCCTTCTTCTCCTTCTCTGCCAGCGCCCTCTCCTCCATCACCAACTTCTGCAGCGCCACACCCCTCGCATGGTCATCCAGCCTGAGCCCCAACAACCTCCCCCGCAGATGGTAGATATCCTGCTTCACTCCCCCCAGATAACTCGCCCCCTTCTTCCGCCCACTCCCTTCGGCATCCTCCACCAGCCCGCTCCTCTCCAGTATCTCCTCCCACCGATCCTCCCACTGTGCCGCCTCTTGAGCCTCGTCCATCATCGCCTGCAACCCCTCGACGACCTTGGTCATGCGCACGACCTTCTGCCTGATCACCCTGCTGACCAGAGGGGGCTGGGGCTTCGTCAGTCTGAGGAAGGGCGTGAAGTTGGCCTTCTCGAGGACCGGGACGCGGCGCACGCCGGTGCCGCCCAGCTGGGAGAGGGGAAGGGGCCGGACGGTGGGCTCGTAGCGGGGCGGCTGGTGGGGGAGGGAGACGCGGGTTAGGAGCGGGATGGTGGAAGGGTTCGGGGCGCTGGAGGGCGCTGGGGGAGGTGGATGGGGGTGCAGGGCGCGAAGGGAGAGGGCGTGGGATTTGCGGGTTTGGCGGTCTTTGAGGAATGTGTGGATTTGGTGGTATTCTGGAGTCGAGGGGTCGCGGGCGGCGGAGAGGAGGTCGAGGAACTGGCGGGGGATGTCAGTACACCAAGTCGTGCATTGCATTGCAATGAGTAGGCAACAAACCTTGTACCCGTTTCTCAGAGCCGATATGACGAGCCTCGGGCTGGTGTCGTTCTTGTTGCGACGGAAGCTCTTCCGGATGAGGTGCTTGATGGGATGGGCGGGGCCTTCAAGGCCGGGTGCTCGGAGGATATCATCGGGCAGGGGCACCCGGACGGCCTGCTGGATCAGGGCCTTGTAAAGGGCGAAACATGCCGTCCTGTGCCGCGGGCTGCGGCTTGCAACAAATAATGAAGGCATTCATCTGGGGTTTCTCGACGTGCTTGCGGGTTTGCTGGGCTAGATTCCCTAAATTTTGCTGGAGATTTCCGGATGCGGTTACGTCACACCGAGATGTCAGGCTTCCTCACCGAGACCTCGGAGTGATGTCACGTGGAGGAAACACTTGATCGCAATCAGTCTCAAATGGGAAAGGTAAAGTGCACTCCTATGCCAGCAAATGCACGCCAGACTACCTTCTCGCCCCTGTGATGATGATAGAAAGCCAGGCTAAACAATGAAAACACCAACCCCCCTTGCCTTGTACTGCCCACTGAAGTCTTGCTCAGTCAAGTTTGCGAATCCTCTAACCGCAGCCTGCCGCACCCCCGCCATCGACGGACATCTCGACATATCAGGCCATCCGTGTTGCTCCCTCGCCTCCTCTGCCTTGCGGAAATCATATGCGGTCCCGGTAGATGGCGTACTTGGAGCCCTCGGGCGGCTGCGGCAGCTTCTTGTGCTCCTCCATGTACTTCCGGATGGCGATGAGGGCGGCCTCGAGGCTCAGCGGGTCCTCCTTGGGGCGGGGGTTCTTGGACAGCTCGTTGGAGATGCGCTCCCAGTCGCGCAGGATGGCCACGGCGTTCTTGTCCACTCGGCCGTCGGTCTGGTTGACGCCGGGGAGGTTGATCTGGCTGACGAAGTTGATCACGGGCGGCTCGCGCGGGTAGTTCGGTCCGCACTCCATCTTGAGCTCGTAGATTCGGTTCTCGTGGTTGCCCTGGGACGAGAGGAGTTAGTCGTCAGCGACAGAACGCATGCATAGCCCGTGCTCTCTCTGTCTGATCTATCGGTGAGGGATGGCTTACATGAGGTGGTCCCCAGATTGTACCGCGCCAGTGTGTCATGTAGATGTCTTCGGGGTCCTCGAGGCCATATGAGCAGGCGCCTGGAAAGCACAGTGTTAGCATTGACTGCCGACTATCGTGGGTTGTAGGTTGGCTGTTTGCTGACGGACCTGCTCCCATTCCCTTCTCTCCCTTCTCCAGCTCAGCGAGCAGCTTGAAGTTCCGAGGCACCTGTGCGACAGCCATGATGCCGGTTTTTTTTTTTTTTTGTGCCAGGAGTCCGGCGTGGTGTTTCTGACGGTGGAAAGATCGGAGACTGTTTGATAGACAGCTTTTAGGATGGGGCTCGGCACTCAGCGTCACAGCTTCCAGGTTAACCAGCAGTGATGTCGCCTGGCAGGGTCATGGTGGGGGGTTGGCCTATTCGGCGGGGCATCAAGTTGAACTGACAGGGGTGCTGCTAGTGGTTTAAGCTGCTTCATGTGGAATGCCAGCTGTTCCTGCCTCACAGCTGGCATAACTAACCGCGACAACACGCGGCTTCCCGTTCATTTTAAGGCCACTGAAAGGGCAACTTGCAGCTTGATACCTGCTCCTGTCTGCTCGGAAATCACGTCTACCAGTTATTGACCCCCTCTTGATGTCCGTGTGCGCAGTAGGACAGTAGCAAGACATGACAACATGACCGCTCAGCTGCTCGCTTCCGAGCTCAACAACCTCATCCAGGAGAGCAAACGGAAGCACGTTGATCTCCGACAGGTACATGATGCAAAATCAAGGGGCCTTTTCCACTGTTCTATAACTGATTGTCAAACATGTAGGCTGCCGAAAAGTCCCTGGAAGACCTGAAGAGTCTGAAGACGACCTCGGAAGCTCAGGTTGCTAGTGGTCCGTTATCCAGCGCGCTTACACTGTAGTGTCCCCCCCTGAGCTAGATGCATTACTGACGGTCGTGATCAGATCTTTCCCAGAAGCTCAACTTCGCAAACCCGTTCATTATCGCCTGTGGCACCAAGAATGCCAAGTTCACCGGAATCGCAATTGTCTGTCTTCAAAGGCTGATCGTCTCTGGAGCCTTGCCTCGATCCCGCTTGAACCAGGTGCTCGAGGCTCTTCAGCAGGCGACCTCGGCGGGCCTCGATGTCCAGCTCAAGATCCTCCAGGCCCTCCCGTCTCTGCTGTCCAACTATTCTGCCGACGTGAAAGGCGAGCTCTTGGTGACGGCGCTAAACATCTGCTTCATATTGCAGTCCAGCAAGAATGCCATTGTCAACAATACGTCTGCCGCAACCCTCCAACAACTGGTTGTATCTGTCTTTGACAAGGTCGTCAACGAAGACCGGTCCGGGTCTGATTCGCCTCATGTGGGAGAGGCGCCGACGGACAGCGGCAGCGTCCCTCTCAAGTCTGCCGCATTGGATGCGTACCGTATCTTCAATGATATATGCCTCCTGACAGAGTCCCAACGGCCAGAGTACCTGCGGTTCTCCGGTCTCACCCAGACGTTTGGTCTTGAACTGATAGAATCGGTCCTGACGAACCATGCCGGCATCTTCTCCACGCACCCCGAACAGGCTCACATTCTTCGGACCAGAGTGATGCCCTTCATCATCAGCGCTCTTCGAGGCAAGCCAACTTTTGCTGCAACGGTCCGCCTTGTCCGTATCCTCTATACACTCTTGCGAAGGCACATGTCTATCCTACCCGCCGAGAGCGGCGATGCGATGGATATTTTGACCCAGCTGCTGGACCAAGACACTGCGTTGTGGAAGCGGTCCCTATGCATGGAGGTCTTTCGCGGCATATTTGCGGAGCCCGGTCTGTTTCGGCGGATATTCATGCTTTACGACGCAAAGGAAGGGCAGAAGCCGATACTGAAAAACCTGACTGCCACTTTTGTCCGTGTCAGCACAGAAAAGCCATCTGTTATTGGTCTCGGCCACCAGTCCACTATTCCAGTGGCAAACCCCTATGCCAGCATCGGAGCGTCGACGGACCAGGCAATGCTTGAGGTGAGCGGGGTTGCCGGCATTATGTCTGGCTCGGTCGGCCCAGAGGGCCACAACACTGGTATCAGCACCCAATGGAGCACCATGCGGGTGCCGTGCATTGACCAGCTCGACAAGACCGAACCTCCTAGCGTTCCAGAATCATACCTCTACAGCCTTACTCTTGCTTGCATGACGTCTCTGTCTGAGGGGTTGGCCAAATTTATCCTGCCCTTGACGGTTCCGGGCGAGAACCGAAACCGGAAACGCAGTACCAAGCCTGAAGCTGACCGACCAGAAGGGAGCGCAGAGACATCCACTGGTCGCGGAACGTTGGAGCGTTCGGCGTCTTTTAAGAAGAACCCGGTACCGACCAACCCTCTCCTGCTTGAAGACCATCCTCTTCACGCTGAGGTCAAGATCTGCGCTGCCTTTATAGAAGAGTGCTGGCCGGCCATCCTCGCCACTTGCTCAACTTTCCTATACGCTGCTCTCGACTCCGAGTACTACCACGGCTTGGTCAGAGCCTTCCAAAAGTTCACCCACGTCTCCGGCCTGCTGCAACTCACCACGCCGCGAGATGCCTTTTTGACAACACTTGGCAAAGCTGCTGTTCCACCAAACGTATTCACCGCATGTTTAAATGCTGGGACGGCACGGGCAACCACCCAGACAAACCCCCCTGATACTCCTAACAGTATCTTCAGCAACGCTCGAGGACTGCTCAGCGTAGACAGTCTCGTAGGTCCAAGTACACCATCGACGGAGAAGCCCCGGCAGCTTTCTGCCGACCTGGGTCCTTCTACTCTGAACACGCGAAATCTCCTCTGCCTCCGAGCTCTTGTAAATCTGGGCATTGCTCTTGGTCCGACGCTGTCCTCATCGTGGAGGATCGTATTGGAGACACTGCAACAAGCTGACTTTGTCCTCTTCACGTCCGGAAAGTCTGCCGGACGAACACCGACCGCAACAAAGGCGGCAGACCAACAAGCCGACCAGGAAGCCAACCAATTGCTGGCCAACTTCGGCACAGAGATCAGGGCCGTTGAGACGGCAGCCTCGAGGCTCTTCGAGAGCACAATCGACTTTCCAAACTCTGCCTTTGTGGAAGTGGTCACGGCTGTCTGCGAATTGGTGGAAAAGCATGACGACACGGCATCTGAAGAGCCCAGCAGCAGACCACAGTCGCCCCCATCCGCCCCGCCGTCGCTTAAGACGCCTCCGGTGCCGCACAGAAGGCAACTCAGCATCTCAACGACGTCGGCATATTCAGGACCTAACCAAGAAAACCAGTTCGCCCTCGCTAAACTTGGTGATCTCGCATCCATCAACCTCGAGCGACTCCTCTCATATCCGCCAGAGGTTTCTGGATGGACCCCTCTTGTCTCTGAGTTGATCACGACCCTGAGTTCGTCGCTCAACACGGCTCCGGTTCGCCAGCGGGCTGCAGAGACGCTGGTAAGGGTTGTGATGGAAGCATCCAGTGTCGCGGCTTCCCACGAGCCAGAGCCGCGTGGTAAAATCCAGACTCGACTTCTGAATGCTTTCCGAGATGCACTGCTGTGCATGCAGACCAAGGATCGGCAAGCCACCATCACGAGTCACAGCACGGATGTTGAGATATACAAGATTATCCTCGACGGCCTCCGCGGGATTTTGGAGAACTGTGGCGAGTCTCTCGTGAAGGGTTGGGACATCACCTTCGAGATCATCGACACCATTTTCGTGAAGCAGACCTCCCTGCCCAGCGGCGAGGATGAAGCAAACCACCACACGCTTATGGCCCGGTCTGCGAGGCTCATCCGACCCTCCTTTGCGTCTCTCCAGCTCATATGCTCCGACTTCCTCCCATCCCTCCCGAACTCCTGCTTCCTTAACCTGGTCGATACTCTCTATAAATTCAGTTCGCAGGAGGATGACCTCAACGTTGCGTTGACAGTAAGCTGCCCAACTCGCGTCGAGATGGTTCTCAGCTAATAGATCCAAGACTGTAACTTTCTTCTGGGCAGTGTCCGACTTCCTCTCCGGCAGGGCTGCGTCGATGCCTGTCACGATGGACATGGTTCAAGAAGGAGGAGACAAGACTCTTCTTGACCTCGCTGCGGACGCTGGCCACCCAAGGTCCAGGGCAGCACTGTGGATGCTCCTTCTGCTTAGGCTGACCTCTGTCGCGACTGACCAGCGGCTGGAACTCCGAAACAGTAGGTGTCATGGCTATCGTCAAAATCTACGTGCTGCGTTTGCTGACTTAACCAGGCGCTATCCAAACTCTGATGCGAATCATATCAGCGTATGGCGACGGCCTCGCTGCAGAAGCATGGCTGATCTCCATGCGGTCGGTGGTGTTCAAGCTGCTCTCCTCCGTCGAACACGAGCTGCGCGCAGTCCAGACCGCATCGGCAAAGGAGAAACAACGGGAAGATTGGAAAGACACGGCAATTGTTGTGATATCAGGGGTCTCCCATCTCTGTGCCTCGTACCTCCATGTGCTTACCGCACACGAGACCTTTACGTCAGTCTGGAAGGAACTTCTCGGCCACTTTGCAACCATGCTTGACTTCCACATTTTGGATGTCAGTGCGTCGACATTCAGTGCGGTCCGGGACATCTTGAAGCAGGCCACAGACAAGGACCAACAAGGCTTCACCAAAGAGATGGTGGACCTTACCTGGGAGCTGTGGTCGAGAGACGTTCCCGTACCCAAGGATGCAAAAACAGACAGGTCGGGTGATAACCAAAAGTGCCTGCTTGTCTGGGTGGAGGCGTTGATCGAGCTTTACCGGCTTATGGAGCGCGATCTTGATGTTGGGAGGGTCCGACGTATGCTAACCCTCCTGCGCGAGGCTATGCAGCACGCGACTCCCGGGGCGTACACTAGCGACGTCGACTATGTCACGCCGCTTCAAGGCAGGATCCTCGACGTATGCAAGATGGTTCGTACCGACCTGCCTGGTGTTCCATCAGCAATGATCAGTCAAGTGGCGGATTTTGTGTCCTTGGCTTTCGCGCAGGATGATCCCTCGCCATCCGCTGCTCAGAAGCGGACCTACGTGGCCATGTCGAAAGAGAGCATGGCCATACTCCAGGGCTTGATAACTAGCAACGCCGAGGACACTGATATCTACCGAACCGACGCCTTTGCATCCGCACTTGAAGCGCTTCGGAGGCCCATCGCTCTCAAGTACGCCTTCCCTGTTAGGCCGAAGTCGGTCCAGCCTTGGCGAGAGGCAACGAAGTGCTTCCTGGAAGTGCTCGCCGCTACTTTACCGCATATTCGCGCGGCTGATGTATCGCGGGACACCTTCCAGAACATCTGGCACATCCTCGTATCCATCGCGGACGGCATCATCAACGCGGAGTGCCACAGAGCACCAGCAGGCAGCAGTGTGCAGGAAGACGAAGAGTTTGACATCGCTTCGTTCCGAACGCTGCGAGCTCTGATTATACCTTCTCTGGGAGCCGAGGGCGTCCCAAATAAGACGAGGAAGGCCTACGCAGAAGCCATCTTCCGCACTTCCATCATCCATGCTCCAGGTCCCAGCGAGGCATCTGCCATCGATCGTGGCAGCGGCGGCGACATGGCCGCCCTCAGCTCCCTGTACAAGCCAAGGACTGGGCGAACCGTCGACCCTGCTCCGACCAAGCGCGTCAGGATGAGCTATGTCTGTCTCGAACAGCTTTTCTCATTGGTAGCCGAGTACGACGAAGACACAGCCGCCCCCACAATCGTGGTTCAACCACCCACCCCTATCTTCCAGCGTCACGCATCCCGAGCACCGTCTGGCTCGATCAAGGGAGATAAGCACGACGGAAACAACCGAGACTCGGACGCAAAAGAAACCCACCAGCTCTACATCCGCCTGGCGCGCACCGCAGCGCCGTACCTCATCCTCCGCTGCGCCCTGTCCATGCGGGCGTACATAGCCGACCAGCCCCTCCGCGGACGCATGCCGCAGCCCTTGTCGCAGCGCAGGGAGCTGACGACGCTGCTGCGGTATCTGGTCGAGCTGCGGTCCGAGCCGGACGCGCTCCCGGACGCGGACAACGTCGACAGCGATACGCGGAAGCATCTCCTGCGCCTGTATCCGCTGCTTGTCGCGGCTGTGCAGGTGGCGGGGTCGTCGGGGGATGGGAAGGTGCTGGGCTTGGTTCGGGAGGCGCTGGATGTTGTTGGGGGGGAACTGGGTGTGCTTTGAGTAATGGTCAGATAAGAGGCATTAGCGGCGATTTGTTGTCTTATCCTTGGTACTGCACTACCCTATCAGAGCGGTATCGAGAAACCCCTTTTTTAGTCCATGCTTTTCAACTGAGTTGTGAGCCTGTAGAATACAGTTGTGTAGATAGAGTGGTTTCCTCCTGTCGTCCCAACCGAGACAAAAACGCCCTCAATCTGCCGCCCGTTGGAGATTTTCGCCTGTTAACAAACGAGGACCATGTTGATACAATCATAAATACCAGGGACTTTCTTTTCCAATGTGATCCTCTCACCTCCTATCCGTAGCCTTATCAAAATCCTCCACGATCGAATCCACCGCCCCCTTCACCACCTCCTCCTTGCCCTCCCGGCCGCGCCCCTCCCCCTCGGCCGCCTGATCCGCCTCGACGATCTGCCGCGCCATGCTCTGCGCCTGCGCCTGTCCCACCTTGCCGTACACGCTCATCGCCGTGGCGATCATGCCCCCGATATCCCCCACGTTACCGGGCACCACCACCGCCGTGCCCTCCTTGGCCAGCTTCCCGAAGGCATCGACGTACTTCTCGGCCACGCTCAAGCTCAGCGCGCCCTGCGCGGCGCCCTTGCCCTCGGCTATCGCGCCCGCCACGGCCTCGATCCCCCTCGCCGTCGCCCTGGCTTTCAAGGTGATGGCCTCGGCCTCGCCGGCGGCGCGGTTGATCTTCTCGGCCCTCAGGGCCTCGGAGGCGAGGATGACGCTCTGCTTCTTGCCCTCGGCGATGTTGATGGCGCTCTGGCGCTGGCCTTCGGACTCGAGGATCTCGGCGCGCTTGGACCGCTCGGCCGTGACCTGGCGGTGCATGGCCTCGACTACGGGCTTGGGCGCGTGGATGTCGCGGATCTCGTAGCGGAGGCAGGTCACGCCCCAGGCCTGGGCGGCCTCGTTGATGGCGGCGGTGATGTTGGTGTTTAGGGCGGCGCGCTCCTTGAGGACGTGGTCGAGGGTGAGCTGGCCGATCTCGCTGCGCATGGTCGTCTGGGCGAGCTGGGAGATGGCGTATTCGGCGTCTTCGACTCCGTAGCTGTGTGATGCCGGGAGCACCGGTCAGTCATGCCATCTGGGATACGGCAGAAGGAGGAGGGAGGGAGGGAGGGGGAAACGGACCTAGCCTTGTATGCGTCGAATACCCGCGTGTACAGAACGCCGTCGAGCTCGAGGGTGACGTTGTCGGCGGTGATGGCGCTCTGGCTGGGGATCTCGATGGCGGCCTCCTTCAGGCTCTTGACGTAGGCGATGCGGTCGATGAAGGGGATCAGGATGGCCAGGCCGGGCTGCAGTATGCGGTTGAACTTGCCCATGCGCTCGACGATCCAGGCCGTCTGCTGCGGCACGAAGCGGACGATCGTGTTGGCGGGGAGGCTGGACTTTTGGAAGTAGGAGGGGGGCATCCCCGAGCCGCCTAGGCCCATCATGCCCGGCGGTGCGCCATTGAGAGGGGTGTGGTGGAAGGGACGGACGGTCGCCGGGGCCGAGTGTGATGGGTGCGAGGTCGGGAGCTGGGTGATCACTGCTGGCAAACGGGCTGAGGGGAGGAGTTGATGCCCTCGTCTTAGTAGTAGCGGCGTGAGAGCCACCTTTTGCGCTGATACGAGCGCCATGGTGAGAGGGAATGTGCGAGAGTTGAGCCGCGGGACAGAGGTGAGGTCGGGAGGCTCCAGAAGCTCTCAGAAGCTTTGGTGATACTTCGTACCTCGTACGTCAATGTGGGTGGGTCCCGGAGCTGCCTGCTGGCAAGGTACCGGCTGAATCCCGGAGGGAAGAGCTTGATGCTAAATTGATTGATCGCTGTCAAACGCTGCACTTACCCGATTAGGCCTGTTTGGACATCGGCTTCACCAAGCCTCAGATCAACAGTCCTTTCTTCACTTCACGATTCAAGCGATCGGCTTTGTTTCTGGACATTTTGATAAATACTGGCCAAACTTCAACAACTTCATCCTTGCTCTCAATTCCAACTCGTTTGCTCTAGATACCACAAACGCGGAACCCTCGTCTGCACCTTTGCAGGCACGCTAGCGTGACAGATCCCCAGGGACGCGGCTGCCCCAGTAAAAAGTCGGTGACCAACAGGGTCCTTTTTCTGCGCCGGTCTAGACTTTGGAGCGCTCTCATCTCACAACATCAACACCACAATATTCCAACCCACACCTCCGCTACAGGGACAGACAGCATCACTAGATACGATGGATAGCACACAGCAAGACTCGGTGCCCAGCGCCGTCACCGACGGCCGCCGCATCTACCTGGGCAACCTCCTCTACTCGGTCAAGCCGGAAGACGTCGACGCGGTGCTCAAGGAGCACAACCTGGGCAAATACGACAAGATCCACCTCTCCTTCGACCCCATCAGCGCCCGCAACCCGGGCTACTGCTTCGTCGAGTTCTTCCACAAGGACGACGCCGACGCCGCGCTGACCGCCCTGGCCGGAGCCGAGCTCGCCGGCCGGCCCCTCAAGGTCGGCCCGTGCCACGCCAAGGCCCCGTCGTCGTCGCAGAGGGAGGCCGGCGGTAGTGGCAGCGGCAGCGGCACCCCGCGTCGCGACTACTCGTCGCCCGTCTCGCGGTGGGGGGACTTCAAGCGCGAGCGCGACCCGGCCAGCCCGTCGCGGCCGCAGCCCGAGGGCAACCTCGCCAAGGCCATGAACCACTACGACGACGTGGCTGCCAACGGCGACCGCGGCCGGAGGCTGTTCGTCGGCGGCCTGACCAAGATGGAGAACCAGACGCAGCACCAGGATGAGATCCGCGGGTATTTTGCCGGCTACGAAGTGTAAATCCGCCACCCACCTGCTGCATGCTATCTATCTTTTGTTTGTACTATTCGCTGACACACACACTTGCAGAGAGGCCGTGGGCAAGCGCATCACGCCCCGCGAGGAGGTTAGGGAGGTGCCGGGCAACCACCACTACTGCTTCGTGGACCTGGCCTCGGCCGAGGACGCGCAGCGCGCCATCAAGGAGCTGGACGGCACGCCTATCCCCGCCGGCACGCTCAAGGTCTCCCAGGCGAAACCGCCGCGTCCCAGGCAGTCGGACGGCACCGGCTACGAGAACAGGTACTCGTCGCCCAGGAGGAACGGCGCGCTGGCTGAGAACGGCGATCGGCCTCCGAGGAGCAAGATGGAGAGCCCCCAGCCGCAGCGGAGCCTGATGTCCAACAACTGGCGGGCCAAGGCGGCGTAGGAGCCCGTCCGTGGAAGTCCGTTGTCTGGAAGCTGGCGCAACGACCAGTAAGGGTCGGTAGTCGGGATCTGGCGAGCAAGGCATCTGCCGCTGCCACGCTGGGTGGGCTGTTCTGATGTGGCTGGCAGGTCGCTCACTGATCCGAAGATCAGCTCAATGTCAGTCTAGAGCCGCATGCAAATTCAGTTCCGAGGCTCGTGCTCCTTCAAGCCGGGTCTGGAGACTCGGGCACAGCCAGAGGGACGTCAGGGGCAAGCGTCAAGGAGAGTAGCTGAGCGTTACAGACGCCTACCAAAAGAAAAGCCACTACATGTGGCACCGTCGCCCACCACATCTCTACCGCTTTTTCCTCCGCGTGATGTTTCTGATGGCTTTCAGCGGCATGTGTGTCTAGCTGCTCTTGAGACCAGGCCTATGCGTCCGGGCAGACTGTCTGATCTTGCTGGGCAGAGCACAGAACAGTCCCTCCAGTTGACGTCTACATTTTGAGAGGGTGTACCGCCCGCAACAATATCAGATGTTGGCTGCTTGTTCCCGATGACTCAGATGTCATGACATTAGGCGCCATGTCGGTATTCCTAGTCGTAAAACACTGTCCTTGACACTACCGTGCGGTTTCTTGTGTGACGACGGGCGCGCTCATTCGTGATGTTCTCCGTTGTTTGGAGTATGGGAGGGGAAGCGCGGGGAGCTAGGGAGGTTGCATTTTCAACGC
Source organism: Coniochaeta hoffmannii (assembly GCA_030052785.1). Lineage (NCBI taxonomy): Eukaryota > Fungi > Ascomycota > Sordariomycetes > Coniochaetales > Coniochaetaceae > Coniochaeta > Coniochaeta hoffmannii. The sequence continues at coordinate 59,676 of JANBVN010000139.1, read as the reverse complement.
ATTCACCGTGACAGAGATGCACCCTGCTCATTGGGCGAAGGGGAGGATACCTGCATTGAGTCAGGTATTTACTACACTCCAGTAGACACCTACACAGTAAGCCAGATCTGACATGCAATGCTAGGGACACTGTCTGCCCGTTATGGACGAGAGGCGCCATTTGCAAAGTACGTCGAGGACCTGGTTTTCTAGTACCAAGTTCCACGGCGGTGCAGGCCGCTCGAAAGGAGAAAAACGTGCGAAAGTGAACCGACTGAATGACGGCTAGATTGTTGTATTGGGGTCGGCCATCAAGAATGACGTCTACTGTCGTACTGTTAGAATGCGCGTGTACCGACGGTGCATTGAGTCGCGTGCTGGCAACGTCGAACGATGTGGAGAACGATGATGATTCTCCGCGGAGGCTAATAACTGCTCCAGCACGCCGAAGTTGTCCGCAGCTCACCAGTCTCACCTTCGCAGCAGCAGCTATAAACCCCGAAAGCCACCCTGTGCACGTGTTGTTTTGGGGCCCGGTCAAAAATGATGTGCCGGTCGCTCCCCGTTTTGGGGTTTCTGTTAGCAAATACAAGTCCACTATGACACGACAAAACTCACCTGTCTCGCCTAACTTTGCAAGCTTCTCAGTAAAACGACGGCGATGGTGGCACCAACAGCAGGTGCTGTTATGCTGGAAAATGGCACCTTGCAGGGCAGTAGTGGCAGGATGCTCCTGTGCAACTGCACAAATACCTGGCGTCGCCGCAGAGGTCCGGGTGGCTCATCGCCGTCTCCTCGAACTCAACGCTGAACAGAACTTGTGCGTCCAACTTCAAGATTGAGAGGATATGATCGTGGGACTGCATCCCCGTCATGTTCTCTCATATCCTGAAGAAGGGGGGCGCTGGCGGTGGATCGGACTCGTCGTCGATCACGGTCAAGAGCGTCTGGAGTAGTCCGGCGACATGGCATTTCGACATCGACAAGTATCTCAACCACATCATTCCAGCACCGAGATGGCGTCTGGTGCCGTATCCCATCGCCCACTTCTTGGGTCATCGGAAGAGGGAGAGGGTGCGACGGATCGGGAACATCGCCATGACGTTCTGGGCATTCGTTGGAATCTTCGTTTGCATTCTTTTCATCGAGCTCGCCCTGAAGAGCCTCACCATTGTCGAGGAGAGCGGCTTGATTATTGTTGCCAGTTTTGTAGGTCCTTCCCGAACAACCATCGTCTCCATCACAATTGGGCTGGCTAACGGTTCGAATCAGGGCGCTGCGGCAGTGCTCGAGTTCTACACCATCGAGTCGCCTCTAGCCCAGCCGCGCAACGCCGTCCTGGGGCAGATAATCTCCGTCACCATCGGCATGTGCATCTGCAAGCTCTTCGCCCTCAGCCCGCACTTCGAGTCCATCCGCTGGGTCGGCGGCGCGCTCGCCTGCGCCACGGCCACGGCTGTGATGGCTCTCACCAAGAACGTACATCCCCCGGCCGGAGCTACGGCGCTGTTGGCTGTCGTGGACCGCACTGCTGCGGGACTCGGGTGGCACCTGATCTACGTGGTCTTGCTCGGCTGCGCCATCATGCTGGGCACGGCTCTGCTGGTGAACAATATCCAGAGCAGGTTTCCCTCCTATTGGTGGACGCCTGAGGATCTGAGACGGAAGATGCCCGACAACGTCCTGGAGAAGCCGGATGCTGAGCGGCAAAGCGAGACGGGGAGCGAGGAGGAGGAGTCGGGGGCAGATATGCCTGAGATAGTATTACGACGGGGAGAGGTTATTATCAGGGGCGACGTCACCCTCGACGATGAGGAGAAGCTGTTCCTGGAGACCATCAGTGGCCGGCTCTGATCGGATTGGCAGGCCTGCTAAGTTATTGGGGGCCGCCTTACTGAGGTTGTCCGTTTGGCGGAATTCCTCCCAGCGTTGCGTACTGGCTGCCATTGCTACCTATGTTCCCAAGCAGGAGCAAAACAGATGATGGATAACTGCATGTTCAGAGAGGAGACAAGCGAATGGCGGTTCATCTCTTGATGATTAATGGTGTATTTCAAATGTAAGATATTCGCTGCTGACAAATGGGTCATCCCGCCCAGTTACGTCCACCAAGGATCGCATTTGTACCATATACCCCACGATCACCCCATTCGCCCACCATATCTCACAGCATGAACATATCCGCATAAGCTCTGGATACTCAGCCAACCGCTATATAATACCTAGCTTCCCGGCCCCAGCCGTGATAACACAGATCAAGCACCATTCCATCCACAAATCACCAGAACCACCACCAACTCCAAAGATGGCCCCCATCCGCACAGCCCTAATCGGCCTCTCATCCACCGCAAAGACCTCCTGGGCGTCCGGCGCCCACCTCCCCTACCTCCTCTCCCCGCGCGGCAGGGAGCGCTACCAGATCGTAGCCCTCCTCAACTCATCCGCCGACGCGGCCCGCGCCGCCATAGAGTCCTACTCCCTCCCCTCGTCTACGAGAGCCTACGGCGACCCCCGGGACCTGGCCGCCGATCCGGACGTCGACCTGGTCGTCTGCTGCACCCGCGTAGACGTGCACTACGACAGCGCGAGGCCCAGTGTCGCGGCGGGCAAGGATGTGTATGTCGAGTGGCCGCTCGCGCAGGACGCCGCGCGGGCGAGGGAGCTGGCCGAGTTAGCGCGGGAGAAGGGCGGGAGGTCGGTCGTTGGGTTGCAGGGACGGTTGGCGCCGCAGGCTAGGAAGGTTGCGGAGTTGATTGGGAGCGGGAGGATCGGGAGGGTTCTTAGCGCGGAGGTGAGGGCGTATGGGGGCACGAACGGGAGGGATGTTGTGCCTAGGGGACTGGATTACTTTCTGAGGAGAGAGGTGGGTGGGAATATTTATACTATCGGGTTTGCGCATTGTGAGTTGACTTTCTCGTCTGAGAGATGCTTAAGAGGGGAAGCTAACGTTGTCAGTGTTCGACTGGGTCAAGTCTGTCGTGGGCGAAACGGCGGATGCAAAGGGCCATTTCCAGCTTCAGCGGCCCGAGACCAAGATCCGCGAGTCGGACGGGACCATAAAGACTGCGAAGTCCGATGTCCCGGACCTTGTCTCCGTCATCGCGACACTAGAGGAATCTCCGACGGTGCGGAAGGGAGCTACTTTCCAGGCCCGCTTCCGTCGTGGTCAGCCGTTCCCGGGTGAGGTGCCGCTCTGGTTCGCGATCAACGGCGAGAAGGGGGAGATCCGGCTGACGAGCAGCGCCGGGACGTCGCTGCACTCTTCTGCCGATACCGAAGCTCTCAAGATAGAGGTGCATGACTTTGAGACAGATGAGGTCGAGAGGGTGCACTGGGATTGGGAAGACTGGCAGAAGGAGTTGCCCGTTGTTGCGAGGAGTATCGGATCGATCTATGAGGAGTTTGCGAAGGGGGAGAAGGGGCTATACCCTACTTTCGAGGATGCTTTGGCGCTGCACGAGCACCTGGAGGGGATTATTGCTCCTTTTTATGAAAAGTAGTCGTGGTTTGAAGGGCGAATTATCGACCTAGCCATCATGGGAAGTAAATAACTATTACAATTTCTGGATAATCTGTGAGACTGATTTCGAGTAGGAGGGGCTCAAATGTCGATTTTACGACTAAGCGGTACCTTTGAGAGCTCATCGATCTTTTGAGGCCAATATGTGGAATGGGGTAAAAAGTTATACTGGGATGAAGTACTGCCCGGGTATTAATCTTGGTGTGCCCTTCTGTCAACCGCCTAAGGTAACATTGACTCAACCCAATCGGTGTTCTACCCTTTCCGCTTCTGTATCGATGTCTTCCAGCTCGTCACCGACCCAACACCTCGCTCGTGCGAGACTCATCATCTTCCCCGCAACCATCTTGGACGTTGGTCTCTCCTAACCTTTTACATACGCAACCTTGCTGGGCATCAGTGGGCCTCGCTGACTGCGACAAGAGGCGTACCTGGCGCAAGTCGCACATCTTCGTCGTTTCCGGTGAGTTGTGCCATTCTTACGACCCATGCTTGAATAGACCAGTTTGAGGTTGACCGTTGTTCCAGGCATTGCATCTACGAAGGGCCGGTCGAGGGCGTACGACTGTTGTTCGAAAATAGTCAAGAAAGATGGAACGCAAGCTCGGCTTGCAGCGCGTTCACATCACAACTCCGTCAACTTATGAGCCAAGTCGCAGGTAAGAAAAAGAAGGTGACAAGAATCGTCTGTTTTGGTTTGGGCGACTTGGATTTCAAGCCACCCGACTGGTGGCGGATGGGGAACAACTCCAAGCCAGGCCACGAGCAAGAGGCGGAAACATGCGTGACAGAAGGAGCTCTGACGCATCATGCGATTGCGTTAACTATGGCCAGTGTCGCCCGTGCTTCCTTTGGAGCTGGCGACACGGGGGGAGTAAGACTGCTCACCCAAGATCCGCGTTACTCGGACGAATCCAAGGAGTTGTTACGAGAGCTGGGATTTGAGGTCGTTGAAGATCATGGCGCCGGCGGCTTTGCGGAAGTGGACGACGAGTCTGTAGTATTCTCGGCTTTTGCCAATGTACCATTCACGCAGATCATTACGGATCTCGCGCGGCCGGCCGTGATTATCTGCGCTAGGGGAACCAGTGCCACCGTCTACTGTGTACGGTCGTCCCGGGTATGTATCCAATCCCAGTCCAGCTTTCATTTCTACGATTGTGTCCCTAACATTTGTCCTAGAAAACTGTGGGGGGACCCGGGGTCTCCACGGACGAAGCAGATGTGGAAAAGATATAAGAGCTTCGATTTTCCAGTTCCGCCCGAGGATGCAAAGCTGGAAGGCTCGCTGCAACAGTTGGCAATTCGTGCCAAAATCGAGAAGTAATGACACCTCAAGGGAGATATTGCAAAGCTAGCGTGCCTTGTCAGTTACGGTCGGCCTGTCCCTTAGAGTTATATTCTATAGCTTGACACTCCTTTATGTCGAGAGGCGCGTCTTCATCTCCCACTTATTCAGAACTTACGTTGAGAATGCCTTTTTAAAATTTAATCAGCAAACCTAAGTAAGCACTGGAAAAGGACAGCTGAGACGAAATTAGACTTTATTCACGAGTCTTTTAGGATTCCACAAATGCGTCTTATAAGAGAAAAGATACACGGTGTGGTAGAAAGATACGAGCAAGTGTATGGGATAGACATTACTAAAAAAAACTAAGGAATGTAAGTGTAGATCTAAAACAAGAGATATTCGGCCTGCTGAGGAACGAAGTGTCAAGGCACCCAACTGTCTTGTGCAGGTACAAGGACAGGTACAAGGAGTGCGCAGCAGTACATAACAGTGGTGTGCCCCCGAGGCAAGACATGTAGTATAGCAGAAAATCAAGCATGCTAGTCTGCACCATTCTCGACACGGTCGCTGCCAGCCTGCTGGCGCGTAGGTTCATCTCATCCATATGTCTAAGCCCATCCTCAAGCCTACTTCCTCACGACAGCAAGGCCCTTAGGTCTCTACCCCTAACGGCAGCCGCAGTAATTAAGACACTGACCACAGCTGTTGCACGCCTCTCTCTTCTCCTCTTGGCATACAAAACAAGTGAAACCGTTCTTGGACCCTTGGGTTCGGTAGAGACGGAGTAGACTATGTTAGAATACTCTAATTGCTACAGCGGGGAAAATGTTACGAGGTAGTGCTAGTTACTACTGACTTTGATGCTGCTGTAACCTAAGAGTAGAGATGCTAGAGAGCGTAAGGTTAGTAGAACGTAACGTCGAATTGAGGGGAGATGAGAGGAAAGGAACATAGGAGAGGAAGAATCGAAGTGACCGGCAAACAAAGTGTTATCAAGCACAGTGTTGAGCTGGAGGCCGGGCAAATGGTACTTGAAGCTTGAGGTTCTTGCTAAAGAAGCGTTTCTAAGCACCATTGTGGTAACCTTGGCAGGATGAAAAAGATGATATTGGCTAGGATACTGTAGTATCGGTGGTGGTAAAGGGACTGCTGACCGCATGTGATTTGCATCGAATACGACACTGAGCAATGACTTAGGACCGGTCTTCCCGACTCCTATTCTGGCTTGATAATCGCCGTGCCCAGGCTTGCTGACAGAATGCCGGATGTTCTATTTATAACCGGGGTATTTAGGACAGGTGGTGGAAGGTAGTGAGAGTAGTGCATCGAGGACAGTCTTCTATTACTTGTTGGACACGATCGTTTGCCAACATGCGTCTGTTGAAGGTGCTCGTAGCCACTCTAAACCTCATTCCAGGTCTTGTCGGCGGGACGACCGCCAACTTCGACTTTGAGGACGTCCAATTGACCGAGGATGTCATCACGCTCTTTCCAGACGTCGGTTTCGGCGATACAAGTATAGCCGCACGAGGACATGAGAGCGCCCGTTGCAAGATACGCCCAGGAGACATCGGCTGGCCAAGCCGCGCAGAATGGGCTGCGTTCAATAAGACGCTGGGGGGTAATCTTCTCCATCCGGTTCCCCCGGAGTCGGCCTGCTATCCGGGGCTGTATCACAATGAGACACAGTGCGACTTTCTTCTCGGTCCCGTCACCCAGACGCGTTTCTATCTGGACGACCCCCTGACTGTTTTAACAACTTGGCCCGAAGGTGACACTTGCCTGGCCGACCCTGATCCACAAGGAAACTGTACGCATGGAGGCTTTCCAGAGTATGTGGTGAACGCGACTACAGTCAGGGACATCCAGCTAGCTGTGAACTTTGCACGGAACAGAAATCTACGGCTCAACATCAAGAACACCGGTCATGACTTTGTCGGCCGTTCGACAGGATACGGCTCGTTAAGTGTCTGGACGCACTATCTCAAGGGCATCGACTTAATTTCGGGCTACAGTATTGGGGAGTACCAAGGGACCGCGGTGAAGATCGGCGGTGGAGTGGAAGCATTCGAGGGCTATAACTTGATGGCGGCTTCGAAGATAACGTTTGTCGTTCCTGGGGCCTTCACTGTCGGCGCCGCAGGAGGCTGGCTGGCTGGTGGCGGTCACTCGGGTTTAACGTCCCTGCTTGGTCTCGGGTCAGATCAGCCGTTGTCCATCAACGTGGTCACAGCAGACGGTAAATTTGTTACCGCTGACGTGAACACAAAGGACGACCTATTTTTTGCTTTGCGTGGTGGCGGTGGCAGTAAGTAACTTTTTCTGACCCAGACAACCCCAGAACAGCTAACTAACAATTATCACCAGGTACCTTCGGTATCGTCACATCTGTGATCTCTAAGACGTATCCAGGCCCTCTAAATACTGCTTTCGCATCTGCGTCTCTTGCCACCGGTCCTACCAAGCCAGCTAACACCTCCAATGGAGTATTTCCGGTGGCGCCTCCTGTCGAAGTCGACGATACTGAATTATTCTGGAGGGCGTATGGCGTGATTCTCGCTTTTGGCAAGGAAATAACCGATGCAGGAGGCCTCGCTTTTGGCGACCTTACTCCGCTCGGCAACAACTCCTTCCTCCTGGCCAGCAGCTTCTCCATGCCAAACTTGACTGTCCCTCAAACGGAAGTGCTTCTCCATCCTGTCTTCGAGGCTCTTCGCTCTATCGGCATCAATATCACCGATCCTCCTGTTTCTACGTTCCCCTACGGATTCATAAGTAACGGCACAGGTGATTTTCCTAGCCATAATCTGTTCGCCAGTCGCCTCTTTCCGCGGGACAACTGGGCCGATGCGGCACTCTTCCAGGCCACGACCAAGGCCATCCGCGACACGGTTGAAGCAGGATTCATCTTCAACGGGATCAACTACTCTCCTACCGTTGCCATAGCGGGATATCCAGGTGACAACGCTGTTAATCCAGCCTTCCGAAAGACCCTCATGCACGCCACCGTCTTTGACCCATTCCCAGTCACGGCAAAGGATCCGGAGGACTTTCTCAGCCGCCACGACCGCCTGAACACCTACATGGACGAGATCCGCGCGGTGACGCCGGGCTCGGGGGCGTACATCAACGAGGCAGACGTACTGGAGCCGAACTGGCAGCAGAGCTTCTTTGGTAGCAACTACAAGAGGTTGCTTGCGATTAAGACAGCGGTGGACCCTTGGGGATTGTTCTGGGCCCCGACGACAGTTGGCTCTGAGGCGTGGCGCGTAATTACGAGGGATGGGCTTCCCACTCAGGATGGACCACTGTGCAGGACAGAATTTAGCTGACGGCCGTTTTGCTTGGCAACCTAGTAGTGGAATGTTGTAGTTCATTGCACTATCATTTGGTCCAATGTCTGGTTATGCTCCTGGGCTGAAGTTCGTAAAAAGGGAGATTGCAATGCTGTGATCTTTTTGCAGCGTTGTCTTGTTCGGAACGACGGAAACAGAAGGGCCCTGTTATTATCGACCGCAAGCAAGCCATTCGCCTAGTTTCCAGGCAGATCGTTGCTTGTGCTGTACCTAACGTGAGATGCGAATAGGTGTTCGCCTTACACCTCATCAACGGACACTCATGGCATTCGCCCGGGCGGTTTATTTTGAGCTGGGTCAGCGCGTCTCTGGCTATTTCCCCACCGCCGTGTCGCGAATTGCTCCCCAGTCAAAGCACGCGCCGGCTCAAAAGCCGACGACGCATCCCCTTCCCAAACTCGATCGACCCGCCTAAGAGAACTCTCCTCAAGAAGCCGTCCGGACTCATGCATGTCCTTGTCCCTCAATCGACCGGGCGGCGAAGGATTCCACGCCTTTTTGGCGGCGGGGAGTGATTGCGGCCGAGAGAGCCACTTTAGCATTGTGGCGATGTACCGGAGCAGGAAGAGGATCACCGGGATCCGGACGATAAGCTCTCGGATATCCTCCTCGACGCTGTCGGGCACGTGTACGTGGGTGCTGGCATCGCTGTTCACGGCGGTAGTCGCGTTCATGTCGGAGTCGTCTGCTGGCTTAGAGTCGGAGCCCGAGGGCTTTCCAGGCTGTTTTAACTCCTCCATGCGGATGTGGGCGTGTAAACCGCTGCCGGTGCGGCTCTGGAGCCGTCGCTCGAGGCTGCGGAGGAGCGCAGTGTCGGTGTCGTCTTGAGGCTCTGATTCCGGTTCTGAAGACTCATCCTGCTCTTGCTGTTGGACTTCGCTGAGTCTCCAGGTTCCCCGGGGCTGTCCCTGCTCGAGAATTGGTCCGCGGTGGTCGGTGACGCTAGTTGCATGGCTTGGGCCGATTGATTGGCTTGTGTGGCGAGGACGGGTAACCTCAACGTCTGCCAGACGGCCTGCAGTGTGCTCGCCAGTGAAGTTTGTCGAGGTGGCTGGACGAAGCTGGGCTGTACCGCCGGCTATAGTTTCTGGGCGGTTGCCTTGGGTGAATTTTGCAGGAGTCGGACCCGGGACCTCGAGGGGCGGATTCGCGCAGTTCTCCATCTGCATGGCCAGGTCAAGACCCTTGGCGACGTGGTCGAGTCGCTTCTTGAAGACGTCATTCTCGTTGAAGTCGATGTAGGTTAGAGTGGAGTTGTCTGTCTTGCTAAACTGGGACGAGAACTGGAGGAGATTATGTTTGAGCTGGCGCGTCTTGCTCCTGATCTTGCCCTCGACCTCGATGCGCATGAAGACGGGCCGCTGGCTGTGCTCGAAGGCAAAGGCAGTGTGGTACTCCTGGTTGTGGGCCTGGTCTGGATCCAGGTCGTTTTCGCTCAGCTCCCACTCCAGCGTGCGGAAGCCGTCGCGGCCCTTTGGCTTGCCGACGGTGCCCTTGAAGACCCAGCGCCCGACCCGCTGCTTGGACGTGAACGACTGGTGGCCCATGCCTCCGATCTCGACGCCCATGGCGCCAATGGTGGGGACAAAGTGGTTTGCCTTGGTCTCCGAGCGCAGCGTTTCGGCGCCGGTGAGAAAGCGGGGACCGTAATGATCCGTGATCTGGACCGCATAGTCGGAGGCGAGCAGCGCCGACTTGCGATATGTGCGCTTGCCGCGGCTAGGACCGACAAGGGCGTAGGACGACGTGTCTTCGCTCAAGGTGACGAAAACACTGGCACGGTCTAGCCAGTACCCGTGCGGCTGCTTGAAGCTGATGTCCATGTAGACGATTCCCGCCGGGCTCTTCTCACTCCCGAGAACACCCCATTGAGCTTTTTTCCAATGGTATTTGCAGTCGATATCGACCTTGCCGATGTTGGCGGACCCGACACAGAGATGCGATCCGCGTGCCGCTTCCTCCTCGAACTTCTCAAAGTCGTTCCAGCCATATCGTCGCACTCTGATAGTCGGGCCACGACTCTTCAATGCCGGCTGCGGTGCGGATATGACAGTCGTATCTCGCGCCATTGGGCGACAGTCCTTGAGGTCCTTTTTTCCCTGTTCAAAATTGTAACTAATTTGCGCGTGTCGACCGAGTGAAGCAGGGGCAGCTTGGCGCCTACGTTGAGGGAGATGCAGCAAGTCAATGGGAGACGTGATTGCTTGTTCTGGGCGACACTGTATTCGCGCTGCCACGAGTCCGGAGGCCTCTCAAGGAGACCGAACGCACAGCCACGATGCATGCATCACATAATGCGATTGGGCGCGATATCGACTCCAGTGGCTCTGTGAAACCACACCGGCTCCTCTCGGCTGCTGCATGAGTTTAGCTAGGTTCTGGAGGACCAAAAAAGGAACGAGTGTTTCGAGTGTTTCGTCCGTACGATTCTTCTCGGAATATAAGCCAGCGACAATGGCTCCTATTATCACTGGGACCGTTCGTGGCGAACGAACAACTGCTTCCGACATTGAAAGGACCTCGACGCAACCGCCGTTTTTGCAGCAGAAAGACTTACCCTCCGGGCTTGCGCCGTCATCCGTTGTTCCGATCCATGACAACGGCCCAGGTGGCAATCAATTGCGGGGAAAACAGCATAGTCAGCGCGTACGAGTAGTAGATAAAGACACACGACTTCGTGTCCCAGGTCTCGACGGGGAGAGGCGAGACTACGTGTCTCCGTACTCCACCGATTCCGACAGCGATATCAGGGTTCGGCGTGACAATACCGTTGTGTTAAAGCTCGAGGAGGAGGCGATCGCAATCTTCATTAACCCTCTCAAACCCCAGGATGTGACTGTTCACATGTCGCTTCCGCTCCGAGACGACCTCGAGTGCGTCCTAGAGGACTTTTCGAGGATGCGCAGACTCGGACGCTTCAGAGAAGCCCTCGACCTCTTTGATGAGCAGCTAGCCCACTTCATCGACAACCGGTACGTCTTGGTCCAGTATGGCCTGTGCCTTTATGAGGCCGGCCATATAGCAAGACTTTCCGAGCTGGCAGATAAGCATCGCCCAAGCCGCCGGCCCAAGGACGCGCTGCAGCTGTGCTGGACCTTGCTGGTCTCTGTAGCTGATGTTGTGTTACCGGATATGGAACCGAACATGAGATTCGACGACATCGTTCCCACCATCGCAGCCATGTTGACCGGCAGCTGGCCAGGTCTCAGCTCGGTTGAGGTGAGAGACTAACGACTCCTCTTCCGAAAGGCCTAAACCGCGTTCCGCTAACACACATCGTCTGAAATAACAGGTCCAAATACTTGTCTTGATGTACAAGCACTCAGATACTTCGCTGTGGTTGCACAAGCTGCCAAGCGACTGGAGCAGCTTGTACAACCACCTTCTCGCCGAGGGAATGGTCTGGGAATTCAATGATGTCTTCCACCAGCTAATCACCTACCAGGAATCGCTCGATGGACAGCTGCCGATTGAAACATCACTGCGTCTGCTACTATTCCCGTACCAGGATCAACTCCAATCTTCCTTAGCGGACTCTTTCGACCGCCTGTGCAAGGACTGGGAAGAGGACATTCAGGATGAATCGACTTCGTTCGTCATCATGGACATTTTCACAACCATGGGACTGATGTACTCCTGGGCGCCAAACGGGTCAGATGGAAAAGCTCAAGCGTGCATGGCCGTTGCCGGCGAGCGCGCGGCAAAGCTCATTGCACAGGACGGTTCCCACGCCATGTCTCGGCCGTATTTGCGATGGACCATGGCAAAACTCCTAACAACGATGTCAGAAGAGGCCATAAGGAAGAACCTGGTTTTCAGGGGCTTTGCAAGTGGCAAGTTGAAGTGGTTCCGCAACACCTTCCCCAATGACACTTTACCCGTCTACATCCCAGACCCCGACGAGCCGGACCAAGCTCCGCAATGGAAACCAATAACAACCAGAACTGAACGATACTCAGTACGGGGAGAAGTCCAGACAGTGTTACGAGCCGCTGAGGAGCTTGGAGACGTGGAAGTCCAGGCCGCATGTTTCCGCAGCATGTTGCTCTTCGGACTCGAGCCGCCTGACATCATGGTGGACAGACTCACCAGCATATGGACGTCGGCTGGGGACTTGACAAGGTTGCGCGAATTGCGTCTCTTTCGGTACATGCTGGTCCGCAGCGCTGCTGAACGGGAGCAGCTACGTCGAGATATCTTGTGCGGGGGCGAGCTGAAAGACCCTACGATGCGAGAGGCTCGATACAAGATCCTTGCAGCATTGACACAAGATGGCTACGAGAAGTGCACTTACCGGCAATTGGCTTTGGGGTTAGCACCGAGCCCAGAATTCGGCCCTTCACTGCGACTGCAACCCGGGGCCCATCCGGATGTCGGGAGCAGGATGAGGAACAGGTCGCGAAGTAGTCCTCCCGCAGACTACCACCGACATATGGATAACCGTTCGACAAGTCCTACTCAATTCTATGACAGGGTAAGCAGCTTGCAGGGAGGTGCTCGCCAACCGTCTGTGGAGCGATCATCGAGGCACGTCGTCGCCCGGCGCGTCCCCCTTCCGCCCGAGCGAGCACGCAGGGCTGCTCCCAGATATCATCTCACAGGCGGCCGCACCAACTCACTCTCCCCCAATAACACTTCTCGCTACAGGGGCAACGGCAAAGGAGGCAACGCACACCCAGGACCGCAGAAGCAAGCAACGGTCGACGACTACGAAGGGAGTTCGGACGAATATGTCAGAGGTAGGCCGAAGGCTTCAGATACAGTTTCTGGTACGTCATTTCTAACTCCCTCGTCCACGGGCTCGATCACTGTCCAGGGCTGATCATTCTTTGCGCAGAACCTAGCAAGTCAAGATCTGGACAGCTTTTGTTGGAGTATGGAAGCAAAGTTCAAGAGGCTTCCGGCTCGGATGTAGAGAGTAACCGCGACAACAGTAGGAGCAGCAACTCCCGGTGGTCGGATAGCAGGAGATCCGACTCGCCAGAGCGGCTGACGAGCGAGCAACGCGAGGGGGTTTCATAATACGAACTTATGCCATTATACGCTTAGACAATTCAGAAGCTGTAGTCTTCGTGTCTGGATCGTAGTTTGACAGACAGATATCAGGATCTTAGCTTTGACCAGAGATATGGTCAACCAGTAGCCTGCCCAACCATATAGAGCGGTGTAGACTGTACCCTAGTGTGGCGATATGCTGTCAGCGTCTTGCAGTGATAGATGGCTTTTCGAGAGCTACTTGCATTCTCTACACGCGCGAGTCGCCGGTAACATCGGTGCCATGCACGTAACAGCAAATCATCAATTTGAGAAATCTGAAACGACCGGGCAAAATTTATCATAATTATTAGGTGTCTAGTCCTCGACATCTTCACCGTGCATCCGCAAGCACAAAGCTGTTACCGCCCGTCACTTCCGTATCCCCGCTAAGAACTTCCTATTCGACAATCTACACGACTGAGACCTGCATAGCCCGGTGCCACAACGACATGGCTAGGGGTTCGCTGGAGAGGTTCTCCGGCCATACGACCTTTGCCAGCACAGCCCTAGCCTCTCCCCAAGTCTTGATGCTGGCCGTTCTGCTCCACTTCTTGATCGAGTGTAGAAACCATTCTTCCAACACTTCCAAGTGATTGATGCCCCCGTTTATTTCGAAGGAGCTGGTGGAAGCGATAGTTGCGCTCCTGGAGCCGGAAGACAATATCAGTGAGGAATGGATGGGCGATGCGGGCTTCACTGCATACCTCTGCCTGGCAAGTGCCATGGCCCCGACGAAAGTCCTCCAGAACCAAAAGTCTCGATCCAGCCCACCTTTTCCACCTAACCTCTGGCGGTCCCGGATGAGGTGGCGTTTGAGGACTTGGATGATCCGACAGAGCATGCGGCCGGACATGGGTCGACCTGCGTTCCAGGTGCCGAGCACGCTATGCAGGTACAGCCCCATGGCGGTGCAGATCCCAGTCCACGAAGACATGAAGTTGGGCGTGGTCGGGCTGTCCTTTGTCGGTGTCCTCTCAGCTTTCCCTGAGAAGGAGAGCACGTGCAGGTCGACGATGGCAATGAATAACTTGCCCCCGCTGCCACCAGCAAAGAATTCTTCTGGATGATCCCATCCGGACCGCCTGCTGTCGACGTAGCTGGTCATTTCCCGAAGGATTTGGATGATGGACACAGCATCAATGGGTTCTGGCTTCCGCCCTCGGGGTGGTGGAGCGAGGAAGTGAGGGAACTTGGCGAGGGACTTAAGTCTGTTTTCGACCTCGTTCAGGTGAGATTTGTGCATCCGGGAGTGTGTTCCCGACACCCGGCTGTCTAACAGGGTCTCATGACTTCCGCTCGGTCTGGGGCTTGCAGTCCGAAGCTGTTTCCTGTCGAAGCGGCTCTTGTGTCCGTAGAGGAAGTTTTGGCTCCTTTCATCCATGGCAAGGAATGTGGTTAGTACATGCAAATATGTCGCCCTATCGAAGGAGCTTTCGGGGAGACGCGGTTAGCTTACAAAATGAAGTAGCGATCGGTAAGCTCACTGTCGACTTCATCGGCGCCAAGCCGACCCAGGCCATTTGGATCTACCATGTCGAGAATCGCCATAAGGCCGTTCATATGGATCTCCGCAGCAGGGAGATTGCCTAAACAGCACTGTGGTATGGAGGTCAGCGTATTCTTCGGTGGGAACTTGTCTCTGTGTGGAAGCAAAGGTACTGACTTCTGCGAAGCCAAGTGTCACGACCTGACGCAGGGCAACTGCTGCGCTGACTGTACCCTGTTTCTCCACCCACTGGTTGACCATACGTATGCTCTCTAGCTTGTGGAAGAGAAAGGTGGGCTCGTAGGACTGGAGGCGGCCGGTATTCCACGAGTAATGGAGACCGGCGATGATCATTGTGCTACGTAGCGCATAGGGGTCGTGGACAACTGCATCAAGGCTAGGGCCACGGCGTCCGATCAGCACCTAGCAGCAGCTGGGACCGCTTCTGGACTTACCATGCTGCTTGCGTTTGTGAGAGCATGTAGTTATCGTTGCCACGAGTAACTACATGCGAGAGAGCGATTCAGCAGAGGTCCGAACACTGAGATCACGACTCTGACATTGGGGAGAAGGCACATAAATGAAACTCACAATAGTATAAGAGCTCCTGGGATCTGAGAGGCATCTGGACAGCAAGGGCATCGAAAGGGTCCCCTCCTGTACTGCGGGTCGGCTGGGCCACCGAGAATGCTAGGGACCCTTGTGGCGGCTCATAAGCTGCCCATGGTCGCTGCTGGCCGGGTAGAGACATCTTGCTTGATCGCCGATCCCGAAGGGTGGGCTGTGTGACAGCGTACTCGCATGCCCGTTTCCCAACAAGGCATTTGGAGCTGTGTGGTCCAAGACATAATGTCAACCACACCATCAAATGCTGAGCTACCCTAAGACCGCCGGGAACCGGATGACGTAACGTACCATGAAGGGCGCTTCTCGTCGCATCGAACATGTCGACGCCTACAGGTCGAACACCCTGTCCGGTTCCTGGTATGGTACTTCCGAATTCTGACCCCGTCGGCAGTAGGATTGCTCCATCCCGCCATGTTGTGTTGTTTTCGTCCTTTGGGACCGAGGCTAGCACATCGAGTGCATCTCTAGGTGCACGTACAAGTCCGGCCGTGCAGGGTTTCCCTTCTGAGCGAAATAAACGACGAGGTTGTGACTGACGGGAACCGAAAGGGCTGAGAGAACGAGGGTTTACCTAGGACTGCGTGAGTAATTCATAGCTTTAGGTCCAATCAGCGTTCTCACGTAAGCAGACTGCGCAAAAGGAGGGCACCATGTAAGATGGCGCTAAGCCTTTCCGGGCCGTATGTACGAAGCCATGGGTTACAAAGCAAGGGACTTGGAACTTCACTTGCGGCGACAGCAACCTTTATTGATGGATACGTACGAAGTATACGTCCCATAATTCCAAGCTATTGGGACAGAAACATCAAGGTGCGGTGCGGGATACCTCTGCGCAAACCCCTTTCCTCCACTGAGGCTCTGTCTGGGATACGCGGCCCTGGACCGCCGTCATCAATGCTGTTCAGAGATTTGGCACCATCACTGACTAGAGTCTAGTAAGAACATTCATCACGCCTCAAGATTAGAGCGTCAGAACGAGCTCCTTGAGCTTCTGAAAGTTAGGAGTTCCAAAGCCCGTCGTCGGATCCCATCCAGCCGTCGCATTCCACCTAGCACCGGGAACTTGCCCACCGCCCTTGGCATCGCAACCAGTCGTGTAACCACCCGTGATATCGATGAACGTGTCCTTCGCCACCCCATAGATCAGCGGATTCAGCCACCCCAACGCGGGCTTCCCGGCCCTCAACCGCGCGTCATTCAGCAACCCCACAATCCCCGCCCAGACGGGCGCCGAGGCACTGGTGCCGCCGCTGGCGTCCGGCTTCCCGTCGTAGATGACCTGGAAGTCCGGGTCGAGGCTGTGTGCCGAGACGTCGGGCATCGCGCGCCCGCCCCAGTTGGTGTACTTGCCGTAGTAGACGTACGTCTCGTTGCTGACGTGCGTCCCGACGTAGCCGTCCACCGCCGCCTTCTGCCAAGACGGTTGGGAAAAGTACCGGCTGAAGCCGCCCGAGCTGCCGTCCCAGGCAGTCTCCGGGTTGGAGTCGGAGGTGCCGCCTATGGCGGTCAGGTACGGGCACGAGGCCGGGAAGTCGGAGCCGAACTCGACGGTCTTGAAGTCGGCGGCCAGGCAGGCGCCGCCGAGACCGCTGTCGCCCGAGGAGAAGAGGGTGGTTATGCCGCGGAGGCCGAGGAGGCCGACGAGGTTGCAGGTGAGCTTGGCGTAGTCTAGGGGTACGCCCTGAGGATGATGTGTTAAGACAGGGGATATTCAAAGACGGAGGAAAGAGTCGGCACATACATCTTCCTGGTCTCCATATGAATTGGAGATAACCTGAGGGAGCTCCTCGTTCTCTCTTGAAAGCAGATAGCGATAGTAGGGCACGTAGGGCTCGTTGTTATTGTCTGCTGGCGTGGGCTGGCCGAGGGTGGGAATGAAGGGACTACTTCAGGTCAGCACACGCCACCCATGCCAGGCTGGGAGCGACTCACGGCGATCCACCGGTGATGAACTCTGTGACAGGAAGCGGGTGTGCAACGCCAACGATGTTTTGCACGTCGAGATTCGCCTCACCATACCCGCCATGAGCCGGATCCTGGTCGTCAGTCCCGTTCGCAATCAGGACCTTCGTGAAGTTCTGGCTTGGGATGCCGTAGAACCGCTCGTACTCCGCCAAGTCGGAATAGAGCGCAGACTCGTTCAGGAAGCTGCCGAAGCCGATTCTGCTGCCCGACTTGGGGTCCGCTTGGTAGTCTCCGATGTGGTACATCTGGTTGAGGCACTTGGGCGTGATGGACGTCTGGCAGGACGGATCCACGGTCGTGTTGGATGCTGCGAAGGCGCGCCTCGTCTTAGTAGGTGCACGGGCGGGGGAAGCTGCGGGAGCACGCGGAGCTCGCACGCGGCCGAAGAATGTGCCCGGATCAACGAATGCAACAAGGCCTTGCAGATCATCGGGGATGGAATAGCGCAGTGTCCGAAGCTTTGTGACGCCGCTGTTGCGGTACAGCTGGTAGGAGGCATCCAGGACAGAGTTCACAGTCTCAATGTCGGCCGAGAAGTCGATAAAGGCACCGTCAATTCTGTAATCAGATATCCCGCTGCGCTTCAACCATTCCACGACCTTTGACGAAGCGTTTGCGGGGATGGGGTAAAGAGCCTCGACCTGCTCCCGGCTGAGCCATTTGCCATAGTTCGGGCTTCCGGGCGTCGACAAATCGAGGAGTTTCGCTTCCAGGCCTTCGAACTCTCTCTGGAGGGCGATTGTGAATCTTGCAGTCACAGACTCGGAGCCGACTGGTGGGCCAGCTTCGGTCCAACCGTGAGGCACGAACGACAGCTTCTCATGCACGCCGCCCAAGACACCCGGTATGACAACGAGCGCCGCACACACAAGTGCAACAACACCCAGACGAAAACTCATTGGAAGAATCAGTGCACTGCAAGCACCTAGTTATGTTCGATCTAGACTAGGTGGTCCTGGTCTCGGTTGATCTGGCCAAAGCTCCACCACTTCGTGCCGATTAATACTGAGCACCTCCATCGTCGTTATAAAAGGGACCCAGTGCGTCTTATACCTCGCGAGGCAACGTGGCAAGGAGTTTGCTAGGTGCATAATATAAGTAATATCTGTGCCGAATAACGAGTAACAGGGCTTCGTCGGCGTCATTTAGTGGTTGTTATCCGCCAAAATGCCTGCTGGATTGATTAGGACGGCATCAAGTCCAGGGGTTTATTGAGGGGTCAGTATCACCTACCACGACGTCGGTATACATCAGGCTCAATCCTCCTAATGACACAGCACTTTACCTCGTCGCTGGATTGGTCCCTCCTTGGGTTGTCGGCGGCAGATCGACCATGTCGCCAGAGGTTCGCAATGACGCGCCCCTTTGGCGTGCTGAGATCGATGCTACCATCGGACCAGCATGCTGATTGCCATTGTGGGTAATCTATGTTGGCATTATCGTGGTTGCTCATGTGTGCTCAACAACCGGCGTTCGAAGCAATGATAGCACAGAGATACCAATGTCACGAGTGTTGATGGAAGTTTGTAGGTTCGAACGAAAGGAGGTGAAGCGTGACATGTCAGTACCGCCGCGACCCGTAATGCGGCGAATCGCACCAATCAGCTTCCACTTGGACTGCACCTCAGTGGTAGGTCTCGCGGTCGAACCACGACAGGTCCTTGCAATGGTTGTTTGGGTTTTTGACTCACAGCCATCCCTAGGTATCGTGTAATGTTCAAATTACAAAGTAGTCGAGCTCCTTACCACATTTGTTGGCGTGTTGAGTCTCGCCATGCAATGCCAACGTCGCCCAGCCGGCATCGCTTTTTGGAATATCCGGCTAACCCCTCTTGGTCGGAGGATCAACGACTAACAGATCCTTCGACAACCGCTCGAGACCGTCTAGTCTAGCGACCACAAGATTTGTCCGAGAGACATGCCAATTATTGTTTTCAAGTCGCGATATCCGGGAGTGCCACGCGGCTCTAGGTGCCGTAGTCTGTTGGTGACTGGGGAGTAACCCCCTCACCGGCGAATCATGCCTCGAGGTCTTGGCCTTATCGCCGCGCTTCGGTCGATACCGAGCCGAAGCCAGAGACTTGACTGATAACCAGGGCGTCGGGTCTTCCAGCGCGGTGGTAGCCGTCGGAGCAAGTCCCGGACGTGGATCGGCACCACCTGGCGGCCATAGATAAGTCGGAGGGATCTTGCTACGAGACTCTGCTCGACTTAGACCAGCTCGTCTTACCACCTAAGTTTTGGCAAGGTCCAGGAACACCACTATGGCAGAAGAGATCAAGTCTACCCCGGAGACCGGTGCTGACCCGGAGAAGCGAGCCGCCGATGACATCGAGGTCGCGGCCGACACCGCCGACGACGGCGCCTCGTCCATCCACAAGGTATCCATCAAGGACGAGACGGGCGCCCTCGCCGTACAAGCGCTCAGCCAGGGCGACGTCGATCCGGAGGCCTCTAGGCGCGTCCTGCGGAAGATCGACATGTATATCCTGCCCTTCCTTTGCTGCACCTACGCTCTGTGAGTCTGTCCCTCCCACTTGCTGGCCATGCCGGCCTGAAGCTTCGCGCCTGTGACGGCAACGACTTGATTCCAAACCCCCTTAACCCTAACCCTAACACATGGGTTGCCCCTGAAACCAACTCCCACCTCTACACCACTCCTACGTCTTTTCCTTCACGACGACAGCGATACTAACACAAAAGATCAAGGCAATTCATCGACAAAACAAGTCTCGGTTACTCATCCGTCTACGGCATCATCCCGGACAACCACCTCGTCGGCCAGGACTACTCGTGGGTCTCCTCCATCTTCTACTTCGGCTACCTGTTCGCCGAGTACCCCGGCGTCGCCGTCTTACAGAGGTTCCCCGTGGCCAAGTTCCTGGGCGTCAACATCGTGCTCTGGGGCTGCATCCTGATGACCACGGCCGCGTGCTCGTCTTTCGCCGGCCTGGCCACCGTCCGGTTCCTGCTGGGCGCCACGGAGGCCACCATCTCCCCCGGCTTCGTGGCCGTGACGGGCATGTGGTGGACCAGACAGGAGCAGGCGGGGCGGTCGGCGCTGTGGATATCCTTCCTCGGCGTGGGCAGCTTCGTCGGCACGCTGGTGTCCTACGGCATCGGCCACATCGCCGGCAGCCTGAAGCCGTGGAAGTACATCTTCATCATCCTCGGCGCCGTGACGGTCGTGTGGGGCGTCGTCTTCACGCTGTTTGTCCCGGACAGCCCGTCGCAGGTCAAGTGGCTGACCGAGGAGGAGAAGGTCGTCGCGGTGCAGCGCATCGTGACCAACAAGACGGGCACCAAGAGCAGGCGTTTCGTCAGGGCGCAGATCGTGGAGGCCGTGACGGATCCGAAGATCATCGTGCTGGGCCTCATCTCGTTCGTCAATGCTATCGCGTCTGGAGGGCTGGCGTTTTCGTCGCTGGTCATCCAGGGGTTCGGCTTTGATCCCCTCCAGACTACTCTCATGGGCTTGCCGCTGTCGGTCGTGCAGCTGGTGACCCAGCTCAGTGCCGGATTCTTGGCGGCCAAGATACCCAAGGCTCGGCTGCACATTGCTACCGTTGCCATGATCCCACCCGTAAGCTCCCGCACGTTTCCAGTCCTCCCGGCATTTATACTGACAGTTTGCACCAGATCGTCGGAACCGTCATAATCAACAAACTCGACATATCCAACCGCTGGGGCCGCCTCGTCGGCGTCTGGCTGCTCGGCTCGTACCCCGTCGGCTTCATGGTCATCCTCGGCCTGCTGTCGACCAACATCGCGGGCAGCACGAAGCGCTCCGTCGCGTCCGGGTGGGTCTTCGTCTGCTACTGCGTCGGGCAGATCGCGGGGCCGCAGTTCTTCAAGAGCAGCCAGGCGCCCGCGTACCGTAGCGGCATCGTGGCGATGCTGTGCGGGTTTGTGATCAACCTGGTGCTCAACCAGGTCCTGCGATTTCTGTATGTCAGGGAGAACGGGAAGAGGGACGGGCTTATTGCGGGGAAGAGCGAGGAGGAGCTGCTGCAGATGAAGAATGAGAGTGAATTGCAGGGATTTGAGGATGTTACGGATAAGCAGAACGTGAGTATCCCCCGATGGCACCGTTAGATGCGTGGCGTTGCTGACTGTTGACTCAGCTTATGTTCCGGTATGTCCTGTAGGGTTGTGGAGGACGGATTCGCTTGGAGGATGACGAATGGACTGGAGCGTATCCTGCGTTGATTCCAGTCCAGCAGCAAGAGTGTGTGTATAAACGTGTTATATGCTACAAAACCTCCCTTTGTGTGCCAGAGGGCACCTGTTCAGCTCTTAGGTGCCAGTAGCAGAGACGGTACGTCCTCGCGCTCAGCCATCAGAGAGATCTGACGAGGACGAGGAAGAATGCTTCAGCGTCAGCCGCGGGACACCTTCGTCGATCGAGGGAAGAGTATCTTCCGGGTCAACACCACAACCGATCACCTCCCGGGTCACTTTATTTTCGTCAATGTACAGTTGTGCCTCCTGCTCGGACCGAAATTTCTTATATAACGAATGCTCAAAGCCGTCGACATGGTCTTTGGTTTCCCTGGTCGTAAACCATGCTGATCAGCTACATATACCCGGTCTCATGGCTAAAGGGGTCGGCGCTTACCTCCACGTCAGGTATATCCCAGGTCTCCTGCCCCTAGCGACGGCGTAGTAGCCCCCTTTAAATCGGGCTGCCGGAGCAATGCCGTCGTCGTCGGGCATGTAGCAGCGGAATTCGGGGCATCCGTTGGTAGCCATCCATTCCTTCGCCTCGTCAAACGTCTCGAAGCCTCTGTGCAGGCTGTTGCCGTATCCGTCCACGAGCGCGCCGGCTACTCCCCTGGGCGGCTTGTCAGTGGGTTTGCAGTTGATGAAACGGGGTAGCTTACCATGAGGAGACGATAGGGGCTCGCCTTCCGCGAACGACGCCGTAGAAGGTCTTTCTCTTGTGTGGAACCATTTGAAATTGGGGTATGTATCGACACAATGTTGCAAGACTGTGTTCTGGACTGATAATGGAAGCGTAGTCAAGGACTGGGGAACAAAGCAAGAGGAGACGGGCGGACACGCATTAGGGAGAGAAGCAACATATTTATGCTGCTTCTTACACACCTCAGCAACGAATCTTACTATTTCCAAGTTTGAGGTTGCAATTATTGCCAGACTCCAGCTATCGGTGGGCAAGGTACGAGAGTTGGTTGGCGGACGGCTTGCTTTCCCTGCGCCCAGATGCGGAAGGCCCGACACCATCTCCAGGCAGCCGGCTCCCACACCCACCCACCGAGCCGGGCGAAAGTGCAATAACCGCAAGGCTACGAACAGGGAGCAGAACTGCTTGAAGTCGATCGGATTATCTCAATGCGATGCTGTGACACCACACCGGAAGTTGCAAATAAGGAGAAGATCCCAGATGGGAGAGCCAGGGCAATAATGGACAGGAAGAGTATGATTATTTTCTGCGAGTCACAAACTGCTACGAAGATATCAAACCGGTATTTTAGGGCACCCTTGCGACCAATGTCAAGGCCCAGGCATCGCCGGTGTCGAATATGGTGCACAGCACACGTTCATCCCTCCCACAGATACTCCTGCCTCCTCCCCGGTATCAGCGGCCGCAGCGCCATGCCGTAGTCGCCCGCGTTCGGCGTCCGCAGTAGCGTGTGGATATGGAACTTGGCGGGATCCTCATTCGTTAGGAACACGCCCGAGTGGTGGTCGAACTCGACGATAACAACAGGGCTCTGGATCCTGTAGTAGAACGGGTCCGCGTCGCCGTAGCCGCCGATCCAGCTGAAGTACGTCTCCGGGAGCCACGTCTTGTAGCTCTCCAGGCGGATGTCCCTGGCGGGCTGGGGCAGGTAGAGGAGGTACTGCTCGAGGATGGCGACGACGAGGAGCTGCTGCTCGGTCGTCATGGCCGACACGAGGATCCCCTCGTAGGGGACCACGCGGTTGTCCCGGTACGCGCCACAAAGGTGCCGCTGGTCGTCGTGGTTCCAGCGCCCGTGCGGCATGGCCGGGTCTTTCATCTGCTTGAAGGTCTGGGCGCGGGACTGCTGGTCCGGGGTGAGGCTCTGCATGAGTTGGAGGCCGAGCTTTTCTTCGGCTTCGAGGATGCGGGTACCCTTGTAGGGCCCGTCGTCGATGATGTTGGGCTCGGCGCCGGTGAACCAGGGGGAGACGACGATCTGGGTCTTGTAGAAGAAGATGTTGAGGCAGAGGTGATGGCCGTAGAAGGAGAAGCCCCAGGGCGTGGTTTCCGAGGGCTCGCCGAAGAGGACGAAGTTGTACGAGAACTCGTTCATGACTTTTGGGGACTCGACGAGCTCGCCGAGGAAGCCGTTGATGCGCATTGCGCCGACGGCCTTCTCGTAGCCCTCTGGGGAGAGGGTCGCCTTCAGAACCGCCATTACCTTGGACCGCAGGTCTTCGCTCAGCTCGTCGAGCCGGATGCCCTTGTCGCTGAGCAGGAACTCCGGGTTGGACCATGTCCGCCACTCGGGCGAGTCGATGTGTAGCTTGATCTTGGAACTCTGGGCCTCGTCCAGCGACGAGAGGACGGCATTTGTAGCTTCAACTATTTGCTGGATTGGGATGCCCTCGTCTTGGAGCTGGAACAAGCCCGGTTTCACGGTACCTGGGATCAGTGTCAGCTCATAGTTCATTGCGCTCCGACTGCCCTGGCATAACCCACCGTCGTTGGTCACCCCCTTGAACGGCTCCTTGAGCAGTTCGAGCCAATGCATGTACAGACCGTGCAGCCATGGCGGGATCCCGCCCTTCTTGAACGCCTCGGAATAGACGTGAGCGTCCTGTTCTTTCATGGTGGTGAACCTCGGGATGCTCAGGTCGGGCAGGAACTGGCGGTATTCGCCGCCATGCGCGGCTTGCGCTCTTTCTGATGTCATATTTTCAAGCTCCTCTGGTATTCACTGGTGATTGTTCGCCGGTGTGTAAACTCTCTACAAGATCAGTCCAACCACCAAGGCGCCTTGACAATTGCACACAATTGAACTGAACCGCAGTCGCGGCCGACGGAGCTAAGATATGCCAGGCAATCGGACTATCAGAAGACCCTGGGCGACCGACTTTGGCGCTCGGTCAGAGGGATCTAGACTTAAATGCTACGCCTCGCACGTGTAGACCTGGGGCAGGGCTGGATCAGAACCAGTCCGTCGCTAGCAGAAATAAACCCCGATCGTTCACAACCTGGGATGATCCGAGTCTGGTGTCAATCCATCGGCAGATCCGAAGTCGGCCAACAAGCTGGGAAAGGGTTTCCCCGCGTCTTGGAACTCTCTCCGCATTTACCCCACCACCACCTTAGCCGTACGTCCTACATGACGGGCTCTTCGCCTGGGGTGTGTCGACCTGTTACATCAACGCACAATTCGTCGTCATATAGAGCTCCGAAGCAGATCACGACCAGCCCTCCAACTGGAAGGGAAAGCTCTCGTCGAGCCCGCCGTCCAGCAGGTTGAGCGAACCCCAGTAATGGTGCGCCGGGAGCCACAGACCGTCCGTCTCCACATCCGGACCCGCCGGCGCTACCGAGGGCGGCGGGGCCGACAACGATGACGCCCCGACGCGCTCGAGGGCCCGCTTGATCATCCCCGCCGACTTGACGGCAATGACGCTCTCGTCCATGACCTCGAGGATCTCGACGGCCATCTCGACATAGCGGCTCAGCGGGCGCAGCTCGCAGCTGTTGTTAGTCGACTGAGCCATGTACAGGAGGATCATAGACGAGGCGAAGACGGTGTAGGTGGTGTTGTAGAACCAGGTGCGGAAGAAGTCGTTGTGCCGGTAGGTCTCGTAGATGATGTCGATGGTCCCCTTGGCCGAGTCGAGGCACTTCTGGATGCTCTGCTGTGCAGCTGGTGGGATTTCTCCCCGGCTCGCGGCCGTCAATAAGAATGAACCGAACAGCAGGATCCGGAGGTTGTGATATCCTGCGCAGGTTGCGGGTTAGTAGTTGTTAGCAAAACTTCCCAAGCGGCCGCCTTCTATCACATACTAATAGCCAAGACGAGCTTCTGCTTCTTGACATATTGAGGCTCTCTGGTACTCTTAAGCGACGTGTCCCGCCCCGACCCGCGCTGCGGCCTGATGGCTTCCGGGAGGTTCGCGAGCCACCCGTCCAGTTCCTGCTCGATGCTCGCCGCATATTGTAGGGCGACGCTGGGATCCCTTGTCGCTGGCGACTCTGGCACGTATAGTTGGAGGCGGATCCTCCTGATGATCCTCGAGAAGCCGACCATCAGCTCGAGTATGGCGCACTGAGCCGGTTCCAGAACGTCGTGGCCATTTTCTGTGGCGGCTGCTGCGTTCCTGCTGTGTATGGTCACCGGGAACGGTCGGTTGTGGTACAAGTCGGCGCCTAGAGTGTCTGGCCTGCCCATGCCGAAGGAAAGCTCTGTTTCTAGCGAGTAGAGGCCCCTGTAGCATAAGTGTAAGTGACTACTGGATAAATTGGTAACGTAAAGCGGATTACATACCACCATGTCCTGGTCTCGGCTTTGATGACTTCTGGCTCCTTCTTCGACGTTGCTGGCGGCCTGCGGTTGATGCCTATAGCGAGAGCTGTCCTTACTGCAAGGCCAACGTACATGTATGTTACTATACATAACATCAGTCAACGTGCACCATTGTTATAGTGGACGAGGGGGGGGGGTGGGGGGGAGGGTACAATGTGGATTCAATTCGTTTTGGCAAACCTTGGACTGCGTCTTTGGTCAGTGCTGACGAGCGACGTTATGAGGAATGCTCGGCCTCACCAGAAAGAAGTAACACTGCACCATCTCGAGGTCTGTGACCATGCCCAAGGTGCTGCAAAGAGACCTGGATTCCTCGAAGAACTTCCGCGACCACGCGAGATTGTCTCGTCCGTTGATCGGCTCGTCGATCCTGGGTCCAACGAGAGCGCCCAACGACAAGACGCTGAAGTACAAGGCGAAAAAGCTCGACTTCTCGGCGGAGCCCTCCGTCGCCCAGAGATATTCACAGCGGCGCATGAACAGTGCTTTGTCCAGGATCGGGAAGATGTAATGCAGAGTGCTGAAGAAGCCGTCGATGAACACTCGGCACTGGGGGAACGAGGATACCGGAGGACTTGACCCTCCGGCGCTCTCCCCTCCGGCCCGTCGCTGGGAGAAGACTGGGTTGTGGAGCGATGTCAAGAGAGCGTCGGGCTCGTCTTGACGGGAAGTGGTTCCGCCATCCCCCGATCTCGAGGGGCTTCTTCCGACGCGAGCTAGGAGAGCTACGGAGGATGAGCTGCCGTAGAACTCTTGGTCGTTGGTGTGCTTGTTGACGCCGGCCACTTCGTCTGCGACTGTAAACCGTGTGGCAGACTCCCATGGCCGAAATGGCCCTGCGGATGGAGTGGATGTACCAGCTGGAGTGGGCGATGGTATACGGTCGGAAGGTGCTGATGCTCGGTCCTTTGCCTCTTCGACGGGCTTGCTCGACCCTGTGAGCGCGGTGACCTTTTCCTCGAGCCATTTCACGTATCTATCATCGAGTGTTAGGACGTCAAGTGTGCCTGTAGCGCAGGGTCGTGGTGGACCTACTCCGGTGTGTAGGAACCCGCGATGAGGTTGACAGGGGCACCTCCGGCCCAGAGGCACTCGATATGCCGTTCTGCAAGGGACGTGATGAGCACCTGATGTGGCCACCTAATTGTCCTAAGCAAGGGCACCAAGATACTGACTCTTACAGTTGGAACAGGGATACGACCCGTCGCATCTTGTCTTCTTCTTGTGGCAGAAGTCGCACGCCAGCCTGGCGGTCCGGCGCCGAGCTGTCGGGTCTCGCGATATGGACTTTCGCGGCGTCTCTTTCTCCTGGGGGGCAACCGAGGGAGCAGCCGAAGAGCCTTCCGGGGCATCGTCCACATCCATATTCGACGTCATGGCTCCCACGGGTGAGCTACTGCTGTGTGCTGCTGTGAACTCAGTTACACCGGAAATGCCGGATTGGCAGGTGGATCGAGAGGGTCAAGAAGCTGGAAAGTCCGACGCCGACGAGAAACCCCTCTTTTCCAGTGCTCGGTGAGCCCGGCGCACAGGCCAAGTTTCCCGCCGGCGATGCCCATCTGCTGTGCTTCTTGCCGGCGCCACCATCCGGAGCTGATGCCGAGGACCAGAATGTATTTATTCAGTGCACATATGAAAGGATGTTTTTCTTCATCTTGCATCTTCGAGGACTCATCTCCGATGGTAATCGTGGTGTCAAAGACAGTCTACCTTATTTTTGCGGACATTATAACGCCCCTTTTCTTCTGTAGCCCCTGGAAGGACATCTGGATCTTAGGTGGTGATTCTCGCCTCACTCATCCAAATCACAGAGAAATATAAGATTTCAACTGGAAAGACCAAGATGGTAAGTTACATCTACCCCGTCTCACACCCATCATCTAGAGCCTTACCGCCCCCCACAGTCCCTCCCCACATCCCCAACCCCCCTCTCAATCCTCATCGTCGGAGCCGGCCTAGGCGGCCTCGGCGCCGCCATATCAGCCGCCCTCTCCGGCCACCGCGTAACCGTCTTCGAGTCCGCAAAGGAACTCCAAGAGGTCGGCGCAGGCCTGCAGATAACCCCCAACGCGACCCTCCTCCTCCAAGCCTGGGGCCTGCCCGCTTCCTTCTGGAAGGCCGCCGCCGAACCCACTACCCTCACCGTCCACCGCTACGACGGCACGGTGCTCTCCCACTCGCCGCGGTTCAACGAGGAGATAAGGGCGAGGTACGCCGCGCCGTTTGTCGACTCGCATAGGGTCGATCTGCAGCTGGCGCTGTATGCCCGCGCGCTGGAGCTGGGGGTTGGGTTTCGGCTCGGTAGTAGGATCAGGACGGTGGATGCGCATGCGCCCACGCCGTCGGTGACGCTCGACTCCGGGGAGACAGTCTCCGCTGACCTGGTGATTGCGGCCGACGGGCTGTGGTCGGCGTGCCGGAGCGCGTTTATGGGGCGCTCCGACCCGCCGCAGCCGACGGGGGATCTGGCGTACCGGGTTGTGCTGGACAGCGAGAAGCATTTGAGGGATGATCCGGAGCTTTATGATTGGGTGACGAACCCGGCTGTGCACTTTTGGGTCGGCCCGGGAGCGCATGCGGTCGGGTATAGTCTGAGGGGAGGGGGGATGTATAACATCGTGCTGCTGGTGCCGGATGATTTGCCCGAGGGGGTGAGTAGGATGGCGGGCTCGGTGGAGGAGATGAGGGGGTTGTTTGAGGGTTGGGACCCGGTGTTGAACAGGTTTCTGAGCAAGGTGGAGGGGGTGGATAAGTGGAAGTTGATGCATCGTGAGCGTCTCTTGTAGTTCTTGGGGTTGTGGGTGAAAACGCTAACTGTCTCGAGGTCCGGAGCTGCCGCACTGGGTGAACGAGGAGGGGAATCTTGTCTTCCTGTGAGTATTCCCAGCTGAAATGTCGGATGAAGCAGGATTGACACATGATATAGCGGCGACGCCTGTCATCCCATGCTGCCTTATCTCGCGCAAGGCGCCAACTCGGCCCTCGAAGACGGCGCCGTGCTCGGCCTTTTGCTGGGCCATATCAAGTCAAAGGCGCAGCTGCCGCAGGCTCTGCGGCTGTACGAGAGACTGCGGAAGGCCAGGGGCGACGCCATTGCGCGGGAGACGTTTAAGCAGGCGAGTTTCCTTCCATATATCCCATGATATAACAAACTGGACATGACACTGATGACTAGCGCAGAGACACGACTTCCACTTACCTGATGGCCCTGAGCAGCAAGCCAGAGATCAGCTGATGCTGTCCCAGCTGGGCAAAGAGCTGAAGGGTCCGTTTCCGAGCCGGTGGCAGTGCCCCGAGGTCCAGCCTTGGCTGTACGGCTATAATGCGTTTCGAGAGGTGGAGGCAGCCATCCAGGCGGAACCGTTTAGCTGATTTACGGCGTGTCAACCTTGAGCATGCGACGGAGAGACAGTGAGGAGAGAGGACATTAACCGGAAGAAAATATCGCGTACCGTTGCTGTATCGCATACGGAGGGAAGTCTATCTAAGGTATAGCGAATTCCACAAAGAAATCCTGCTTCTTCCACAAAGCTACCCAGCTACCCATCGCTTTTATGCAAGTCGTTGAATCGTCAGAACGCACATTAATAACCTCCCAATGCATAAGGTACGAACTCCACCGTTGACTGGAGGTCAATATGGCGGCGGTGATGCCAGGAACACCTTCTTAGGCGGCGCCGGCCAGTCTCACGACACCCTCGTGACCCTGAAACAGGTTTGGCTGGCCCTGATAGAGGACGCGAACAGCCTGCTTTACCAGTTGGCGCGTCTCGTCTGCAAGCTGCTCCTCAGGCGGCGAGAGGACCTTCTCGAAGATGGGGATCAGCTTGGGCGTCAGCTGCTGCACGGTCGGATCTTGCGAGTCGTCTACAGATGGATCTTGTTAGCGAACTGCACGACTATGTCCATGAATCGCCGGTTGAACCCAAGACTTACAGAGCTTGTAGATGCACTCGTACACGGGCGCATTCTCCTCGTAGTCGTCCTCCAGAGGCAGCAGATCGACCAGCGCCGGAAGTACCTGAGGAATGGGGACACGCTCAGGGTGCTTCATGATCATGCGCGACAGACACCCAGCGGCGTTATCCTTGATGCGGGCGCCCTGCAGCCGGAGCATGTTCTCCAGCTTACCGAGGATGGTCTCATACTGGGGGAGGTAGGTAGCGTGGTCGGTGGAGCTGCTGATGAGCTGGCCAATGGCATATGCAGCGTTGCTCTTGGTCTCCATGTCAGTATCCGACAGCCGCTTCAGGAGCGTAGTGAGCAGCTTCGACGTGTAGGGGGTAACAGCGTCGCCCATGTTGGCGGTGCACTCGGCGATGACGCCGACACCGGTCGACCGCTCGATGTTCTCGTTGGACGAAGCAAACTTCAGGATGGGCTTCTCAAACACCTTCCACAGCTCGCCAAACGCAGGACCCATGGCAGCGGCCAGCCC
Source organism: Coniochaeta hoffmannii (assembly GCA_030052785.1). Lineage (NCBI taxonomy): Eukaryota > Fungi > Ascomycota > Sordariomycetes > Coniochaetales > Coniochaetaceae > Coniochaeta > Coniochaeta hoffmannii. Next base: position 29,446 of record JANBVN010000139.1, on the reverse strand, counting down.
TATGACCACGTCGAGGGCCGTGTCGATGACAAGCCAGTCATACTCGGAAGTGCCCTCCACCTCCTGCTCCTCCTCCTCGTCGCCGAGATCCTGCTGGCAAGGGTGTGACCGCGTGATAATGGTGCCGATGACCGTCACGCACTGGGTAAGCATGTCCTCCTGAGCGAGGATTGCCGGCCCGCTCGCCTTCAGAGTCGCGGCCACGTTGCGGTTAACTTCCGTGACAACGGACCTACAACTTGTCAGTCTTGTCTTCTTTTTCAAAGCGCTGCAGGTTGCAAAAGAAGATGATTGTGTCGACAAAAGTCAGGAGTAGATAGATTACGCGTTCTCAGCACTCGCATTAATGCGTCTGAGTGAGCTGGGTATAACGTGAAGTTGTTCATCATATTGGTCGAAGGGGGGAGACTGAGAAAAAGTAGAGAAACGTGGAACATACCGATCGCCCTCTTCGGACCACATCTGAAGGGTAGCGCTGGCGACTATCTCGCCCAGCTTCACCAGAGCTGGAGTAGGCGTCTGCTTGGGAGGGAAACCGGGCTCCCAGCTGGAGCCGGTCTGCTCCTCCATCAGCTGCCAGACGCGAGCGTAGGCGCGCCACAGGGTGCAGATGGCAGCCTTGCGGCAGCCCTCGTACGAGTGCTCGGCGAGAGGAGCGATCTTCTCGATCGCCTTCTCGAGGTACTTCGTGACCTCCTCGCCGCCGCAGGCGTTGGTGATGACGTCTCCGAGAACCTCGATGGCCACCTCCTTCTCGTAAGCCTCGGCCGGCACAGCGGCATCTTCCCAGTCATCATCCTCCCCATCTTCCATGGCATTCTCCTCGTCGTCGCTGCTACCCTGCTTGATCTTGATCCGCTTGCCAGCGGCGATGATCTCCTCGTCAGTGCCGATGATGGCCTTCTCCTCCTCAGTCAGGTGAAGAGTGATCTCGTCCTCCTCGAGGTCGAGCGTCTCAAACAGGCCGGTAAAGACACCGTCAAGGAACGGTCTGAACTCGAGACCGTACACCTTGGCAAGCGAGCTCCACAGTATGAAGCTGCTCTCGCGGAGCCTCGAGTTGTCGAGCCTCAGGCCCTCTTCGGTGGACTTCATCAGATCAACCACGTAGGGTTGGAACATCTCGGGTCCAACCGAAGTAGCGATGCGTCCAATGGAGTCGCAAACGCCGCTCCGGAGAGCAAGGTCATCCTCCGAATCCTTGATGGTGAGGTAGCCGCCCAGAGCCTGCATGGTCTTGGCGAAGTAGGGCCTGAACTCCTCGCCCAGCGAGCCAGCAATAGCACCCAACGCGCCAGCAGCCGCAACCTTGACCTTGTAGTCCTCGTGGTTCACGAGGATGCCGATATTACCAACAAGGTCACCAGCATAGACCTTCATGACATCGGCCTCGAGGCCCTCCGAGAGCGAGTCGAGGGCACCGCAGACCGATCGGATGATGCTGATGTTCTTCTTCTGCTGCTTGGGGTCTGACGTCTGGGCCATGGCAGCCTGAAGATTCCTGGCCAGCGCAGTCATCAAAGCCTGGTGCTCAGCAGACAGGTCCTCGGCGATATCCTCGGCAAGCCTGGCCAAGCCGACCAAGGCAGTGTGGCGGACGCCGGCGTCCGGGTCGTTGAGCAGGTTGATGACGTGGGGCAGGATGGGCTTGATCTGCGACGAGACAAAGTCGGGGGCTCCCTCGACACAGTTGCCGAGAGCGAGGATGCCAGCCTTCCGGTAGCCAGCCTCCTGCGAAGTCGCGAACTTGGGGAAAGCCTCGAGCAGGGGAACGAGGACTTGCCGAGGAGGAAGGTCGTTTGCGAGAGCGTCGAGGAGAGCGAGGGCAGACCTCGCAGGGGTCATGTCCTCGTCGTCTTCGTCGTCATCAATCTCGGTCAGGATGACCATACTCTTCAGGGTCAACTGCGAGCCCATATCCCTGATGGCCTGGACCTTCATGCGGCGGTAATGCACCGTCTGGGCAAGGAAGGAGAGAGCCTGCGACCGCACATCGTCGTCGGCATCGGTGTTGGCGGCGAGGTCGATCATGAGCTGGACGAGGTCCTTAAGGTAGGGGCCGAGGAGTTTAGAGTCATAGGCCAGGAACTGCTGGAAGACCTCGAAGGCCTGCTGGGTCTTCTCCTCGTCCTGCTCCTGGACGCACGACTTGAACACGTCGACCATGGCCGGGATGATGCTGTGGAGAGCCTTGATCGAGGACTCGTCGTCGTCGGGCTCGATGAGCATCATGAGGGGGCCGACCGACATCATGGCGTTGATGCGCACGTCGGCACTCTGGGGGTCGCGGATGGTATGGCTCAAGAGCTCGAAGGGCTTCTGGAGATCGTTCTCAAAGGTGGCAGGGCTGGCCTCGAGAATGCTGAAGATGATATACGAGGCGACTTCCTTCTGGGCGACCTCGCCAGTGACGGCCAGGTTGAACAGAGCAGGGAGCAGCTCGGGCCACTCGCCGTCGGCCAAGTCGAGAGTCGCAATCTCAGCAATGACACGGGACTCGGCGTGCCGGCACTTGGCGTCCTGCTCCTTCATTGTTGCCTCGACAAGATGCTGGCGAACAGCAGCCTTCTGTTCCTTCGGGATTGCCTTCCAGTGCTTGCCCACCAGCCTCGCAGCCTGGACTGCTGCCTGCTGCCGCACGCCCGGGTCGGCATTGGTTATTGTGACTTCTATCAGAAGGAGCACCGACTGAGGGTGTGCGTAGTAGTTCTTCTGGAGCTCGGCCGTGATGGCCTTGAGCTTCTGGGTATCAGCTGGAGGGAGGAAGCCATGTCAGCCGTGGTGCAACAGGGAGACAGAGAGAGGGTAGAAGGTGGTGAACTCACGGGTTTGACTCTCCTTCAGGAGAGCCGCAAGCTTTGCGCCATCCATGTTTGAGACGTTGAAAGCAGCAAATAAGGGGTATCAAGAAAGGACAACTGCTTATACGTCAAATAAGGTATCTCTATCCTTAAGACACACTCGAGATATCGAGTGCTTGCCAGTAAGGATGAGGGCGAAGGGGGGGATGGAGGAGCAAGAGAGGAAGGGCAATTTCAAAAATTTCAAAAAATTCCTGAAGAAAAAGCAACATTGGGCGCCGATAAGGGGATCATATCGAGCAAGCCACAGGGTGCGGGGTTGCTGAGGTGGGGCACGTTCTTATCTCTCACTGAGTCCCTCTGAGACATGGAATTCATTGTGGCTTGGCTTGACGACTCGTCATTAGGGGTCCAAAGTGGGATTCTCAATCAGCCACACCTCGTCAACACGAGCGAGCAGTGTTTGTCCGCTCTCATATCTGTCTCGAAGTTATCACTTTCGAGCTTCCTCCCGAGCTCCAAGGAGGAAGGCCGAGTACGATATGTTTGTTGAGACGTTACGACTCAGTTTGCAAGCATTGACAGCTTACACGTACTGATGAGCACCAAACCAAAGAAGGAAGATGTCAAAATAGCACAAGAATGGTTACATCGTCTAAATAAGACTCCTAAGGTAAGGGCATAATTACTTCTGCAAGATCAGCGTGCTTCCTGAGCTGCTCATCCCACTGAGCATGCTCGGACCCGGCCGCCCATCCTTCCCGGCATACCCCATCGTCCTCGGCGTCAGCGGCGTAAACACAAGCATACTACTATCCGTGTCCGAGCTGTCCACCCCCTTCAGCCACGACCCCTGCCGAGGCGAGAACGCCACCGGCCGCGGTCCCGGCCTGGCCTCCTCACGGACCACAGCCTGCTGCATCTGCGTCACAGGCGCAGCACCAGCAGCCTGCGACGGCGCCGGACTCATCAACGTCTCGATCCGTTTCTCCGTCTCTGCGGCATCACCATCCCCAGACCCCGACCCGGAGCGCTCCGTCAGATCCTTACTGCCCAGCCGCATGTGCCACTTGTTGCTCATCCCGCTCACGCTCATCAGCCTCGACCGCGACCTCGACAACCCGGACGCGCCGCCGCCCCGGCCCTCCTCGCCTTCCGTCAGGGTGGTGCCCGCCGCGGCCCGGGACCTCATCCTCTGGCCCCGGCTGAAGACGGGCTTGAGGGCCGGCACGCTCGCGCAGGCTACCGCGACGCACACCTCGATCATGCTCCAGAGGTTGACTAGGATGCTCTCCCGGAAGGGGTCGGACGCCTCGGTGTAGCGGTAGATGGTGTGCAGGCGGACGATGCTGCTGACAGTGGCGAAGGTGCCGGCGCCGAAGATGAGGAAGAGGGCGACCTTCTCGCGGTTCGGGCGCTGGATGGAGCGGAGGGTCGGGATGGGGAGGGCGAGGATCCAGATGTCGGTTATGATGTTGAAGACGGAGGTTGCTGTCAGTCTCAGGTCAGCGGCACTTCTCTCGTGGGATGACAGTGGGGGAAGGGGAGTACGCACAGTAGAAGAAGGCCGTGGTGTTGATGCAGCTTCCGGGCTCGGACTTGGTGAGGTCCCACATCTTGTGAAGCGGCCGGCATTGGCAGATGGTGACTATGAAGCAGATGAGGAAGAAGACGGTGTGCAAGACAATGGTGGCATCACAGAGGATCCTGAAAGTCCTTGTCAATGCTGATTGTGGACGTTAGCTTCTCCATCTTCGACTCGTTCATCACGCGTGTAACGTACCGAAGCGCAGGTAAGTGAAGAGGATCGATGTCTTGATAAAACACACAATCGAATAGTACATCAGCTGGATGGCCAATGTCGTCTGCGACATGTCAGCAAATCCGGCCAGCTGGAGCCCGCCGGCGGCGCTCTCACCTTGATCATGGACACCATGTCGTCCGGTGTCAGGAAGGTCATTGGATACCCTACGTGGTGGCGCTTCATTATGAAGAGGTCGATCACGTAGCCGATAATGAGAATCTGCGGCACGATGGCCTGGTCAGCACGCTGGAGTATTATGGGGCGGCTCGGTGTACTCGCCATTGCTCCTATGATCAGGTAATCGTCCTTCCCGGAATTGCGGATGAGCATGAATCGACTGATACATCGCAGTATGACGAAGAGTCCTTGTATCTGTCAGTGTCCGTAATTTCAGGCTAGGATGCTCAGGGTGTCTTTACCCGCCAGCACAGTGAAGACCACTGCAGTCGCGATGAGTCCATCCTGCCTCTTTTTGTCCGCGACGTCGGAGTTGAAGTCCATCTTGATGACTTCAGGGGGGCGCCGCTGTCGTTGTGTACGTAGGAGCAGATCTGCGTACAGCTGAGGAGCAGCATCACAGTTCGAAAGTGACATAACGACCGAACCAAGATCGCAAGCATCTTAAACGAAGGCAAGGGGCAGGATTTAAGCTTGAGCTGCGAGACCATGGCGCTGACCGAGCCAAGATGGAGGGTATCGCGAGCCGTGTGCACGGGCTATCGATCAACAGTAGTGTGCACTAGATGCAGACAAGAGCTTCATTAGTGCAATGCGGCCAGGTGCTGGAGCCAGAAATGCCCAGGGCGGCCAGATATTGATCTGGTACTTGAGGTGCGGAGTGTTCGCAAGAGGCTCGACGCCTTGACCACCGGTTCCTGCCATGGTACTCTTCATCTGGGGAGCCATCAATCAGATTGGATGGTCCAATCTGATCGATGGCGATAAAATGCAGATGATCGTCGTTGGACGGAGTCGCCTTGCCCCAGGATTGCCCGGTGGGGATCAAGGCATATCGTCATTCTGCAGCGACTTACATGCACGCACGGACGGGCTCCGGCCACCATCTCCCTCTCTCCCTCGCACGGCCTCACTAGAGGCGATAAATTCTTGATCACGAACTGCGATTACGTAGGTGTAGCGGTATGCTCCCGATGGGTTGTTGTGTTTGTCTTTTGTCTCTGTGTGCTCTTCCAGTCAGTGTACAATTCCTCGATGTTATCGTCTCTCCTGACTTGCTACTCAGCCTTGAAGATACTGCTGTCAGGGCCATGTTACTGTCAGCTCAGAATGGATTCGGAAAATTAGTCTACGGGCCTTTCCTTGTTGGCATGCTTGTTCTCAGCAGTGGTGGTGCCCCAGGCGCCTATCCGGATCCATTAACCGGACGTTGCGCACATGGACGAAGTCGATCTCAGATGCTGGGTGGGCCAAGGCGTGGTAATGTATGTACAGTGCAGTACCTCGTATGCGGTCCATGTCATGTCGTAGGATCTGCATATTATTCGGAAACCAAGGGACAAGGCGCAGTAACATCACCATAGGAGCCGTTGAGCAGCGCCTTGTCACCACCTCCACGAGTGCTTGACAATCGTGAGGATATTTTGGCTTCGAGCAGTAAGCACCCGTGGTCAACATAGCAACAGAGGGTCAGGGGTTGAGAAACACTTAGCGCTGTATTATAATGACCCGCTGAGTACATGTAGCTCTCTGCCTGAAAGTGATACTACTTTCAACCGTCGTTTGTTTCCCTGCCTGCCGTTGCTTGAACATTCTAAACCTGAGTTTCTCCTTTGGATTCAACCAACCTCGTCCACTCATACCACTGACTGCGGTCATCCACGTCAAGTAAAGCATTGGCAAACCTTCCCGCTTGCCTGTTATGAGGATCGTGGACCCACGTCAGCCCGACGACATCGCTCTCGCCGACATTGTCGCCGTCGCCGTCATCGCGGTCAACATGGAAGTGCACCAGCCAGTAGTGCTCTGCCTTGTGCAGCAGCAACCCTCTGCTAGCCATGTCGTTCCATTCGCCCATCCAGTGGAAGGTGTCGCCCTTGTAGTGGTAGAGGGGGAACTGCTCGCCTGGACGACCTTGCTTGGTCCACACCAGCTTGCCGTCTTTGAGTTCCACGTCGATCGCAAGGTACTCGGCGATGTTTTCGTAAGGCTTGCAGTATTGCGGCAGTTCAAGCGAAGGCGGAGGACCCTGACCGTTGTCCAGCTTTGCCTTCAGGTCTGCGTACCCCTTGAGGTTGTTGCTCCTTGCTTCCTCGGCGAGCGAAACGAACAGACAATCGGGTGGTCCTCCCACGAGCTTCGATAGCACCAGTTGCTGCACCCAGTCCGCGCAGTCGTTGAGCGCGAGCGTATTGCTCAACACAACGACAACAGTATCATGCCTCGGGAGGATTGCCACTGCTGCCAGCGCTCCAGGGCCGGAGCCATTATCGTAGTACACTGGGCCAATATTGTTGTATTCGCCGATCACAGGCATGGACTGGCCTGGCAGCAGGGAAGAATTGAGTCCTGTGTAGCCAATCGATGCTGGCAAAGCCGCTTTGGCCAGTCCGAGGCAGTAATGGTGGCCGGCGACGCTCCCGAAGTGCGCGGGGATGCCTGTGTGCGCTGCGAATAGCCTGTCCGTTTGCTTGACTTGTGGTGATCCATCCGGGTCCTTGATGGCCTCCATAACCTGGACGTACGCGCGTAGCAGGTCTTGGGCACAGCTGTACATGCCCCCGCTGGCTTGGGCAAACGACGTGTCAGGTGAGAGCGGAGTAGGGATCTTGATAGGCTTGCCATTGTCCAGGACATTGTACGCCTCGGAGACGCCGTCAATCGGTGGGCGAGGATGTCCCAGAAATGTCCGGCACATGTCCCACTTGTCGAAAAAGTGCTCTTGGAGAAGGGATGACAGCTTCACGCCGCATTGATGATCAAGGATAAGGCCCGCGAGCTTGTATCCGAGGTTGTTATAGTAGAAGTCGCCGTGAAGGGGGCGGACTCGGGCCTGATCTGCGACAAAGTCGATGTAACTCGCTTCGTCGATGAGCATATTGGTTGTGCAGCCGCGATAACAGCCCGGTCTCGTGACACCGCTGGTGTGGCTTAGTAGTTGGGATAGATTGACATACTTGAAAGAGGTGTGAGTCAGGTATGGGACAAGATCAGGGACGGTGGTGTTCCATGAAAATTGGGTATCCGACGAGTCTAGCCACCGAGCAACAGCCATGGAGGTGAACAGCTTGGTAAGGGAGCAGATAGGGAACACGGTATGCTCTGTGACCCTGTCTTCCTGTTCGTTCCGATAGCCGTAACTGCCGTACTATGGCTCTTCGCCGGTGTGGTAGACGCCCACGACGAGGCCAGCCGTCCCAGCAACCTCCATCAACTTCTTGATCGTGGGTCGGAGGCTGTCCAGCTCTGTGCGGTTGAACTTGGAGGCCGGAGTCCTGTCTGTGGAGACAGACTTATAGTTAGATCGACACTCTTGACCAACACACGAGGAGACTACACTGCTGGAGGGGTGATGCCGATCGGGACACACCTAATGACTCTGGTTTTCGCTGTGATTGCTCCATGATAACGATAGCCTTGTGCTGCTGTTTGGGAATGCCTTGGTTGATATAATTCGAAAATGCCTACTGTCCTTTGTATCAGCGTGGAAAGTCGCGTGTGGGCAAAGTGATACGGTCGGTAGGAAGAAGACCTGGGTTTCGTCCAGCATTTATCTGCTGTATCTCCGAGATTGAAGAAACATTCTCGCTCCCTCGTCCGACACTGCATCATTTGCAGGAAGCTCACGGGGCAGGTGCCAAAGTCGCCAATTAACAAGAGCGAACAATAATGGTTGTTGCCTCAATGCCTGGTGCTCGAGGGAAGAGCTGCACGGCTAATGCGCAAGCACATGTGGTTTCCAGAAATGAAGTCTATCATTGGAGTAAGGAGGTGCCTTAGCTAGCGGTTGGGACTTTTCGAGGGCGTTGTCTAACAGGGTAGGAGCCTATCCCGTTCAAGAGGTCATGAAAAGACGCCCCCCTCATGGATTCGTGCTCCATGATCGGGGAAGCCAGGCACGCGTTGTTAGGGAAAGCTCTGTCTTCCTTTTCCAGTGGGAATATATAAGGTAGGCATCAAACCTCGTCACTAGCAAAGACCTTGGCGCACACTGAGGAATGCCTTGGGATCGGAGACCCTGCGCCTAGAACACCGGGATCTGACACGGCAAGAACATCCTTTCCCACTCGAGAGGCCATTGCCGCTTCCATTAGCTCGCGGTGGGAGCTGGCTGATGGATGAGGTTGATGATGGGGAGTCGAAGTCGGCTTGCTTCGGTTACCGACCGACGACACGCTAGTCCACTTTTGGGGAAATGCCGAGATGAGATACTTGACTGCAGCTGCCCCTGGACTTCACCGAGAAACCAGACATTCCGTGCACGGCACGAGACAAACAGCGTGGACCATATCGGCATGTCCGTTCCTATGTACACGGAGACCCAGCTGGGCCAGTATTTTGACCACATTGGCTACCCGCGGAGTGCCCACGGCCATGGCGAGGACGCGCTCGGCTTTCTGGCGGAGCTCCAGCTGCGCAACCTCGCCCGAGTCCCCTTCGAGGATGTGAGCCTCCATTACTCAAAACACCGGCTCCTGTCGCTGGACCCGGAAGATCTCTTCGAGAAGATTGTAGTCAACAGCCGAGGAGGCTACTGCATGGAGGTGAATTGTTTCTTCGGCACGGTTCTACGCAGTCTCGGATTCAGTGTCACCAGTGTTGGCGGAAGAGTCAATGGCCCGGACGGCTATGGAGGCTGGTACACTGCCCATGCACTTCTCCTATTACAACTACCTCGAAATACCGAGCGACAAGCTTACATTTCGATAGGGGACATATGGTGAACCTTGTAACCATCGATCATAAGACGTATCTGGTTGATGTTGCCTATGGGTCCAACAGCCCCTGCCGGCCAGTTCCCCTGGAGCAGGATGTCGAGTTCGACGGCGTCTATCCGCAGCGCGGAAAGCTGGAATACAAGTCTATCCAGAAGCACAGCGACCCGAATCAGCGAGTATGGGTGTACTCGACTCGAGCGAATACGGACTCGGCCTGGAAGGAAGAGTACTCCTTCGTCGAGATCGAATTCTTCCCCGAAGACTTCCGGGTCATGAACCTGTCGACCATGACGGCGCCCCAGAGCTTCTTCGTGCAGACGGTGGTGGCTACCAAGGTCCTCCTCAATCCGCAGACTGCAGAGCCCGAGGGGGTCCTCATTCTGCACAAGGACTACGTCAAACGCCGCATGGGGGAACACAGCGAAATCATCGAGACTTTGCAGACGGAAGAGCAGAGAGTCAGGGCGTTGAGGGACTATTTCCACATCGACCTGAAGCCAGAGGAGAAGCGGGCGATACGGGGGCTTCCGAGCGAACTGAAGAGCGGCAAAGGCCTACCAAGTGGTCTACATTAAGGCGCTGCGGCCCTGAAGCAGATAGCCTGTTGTTTGTTTGATGCACGCGACATCGCGAAGACATACGAGGTTGGGGTTAGGGTTTGCGGACCACCACCTCGTCCTTCCATCCCCGGTCGGTCCGAAGTCACCACCTCGTCTTGCTTTTAATTAGTATACAGATAACTGTTTCTTGTTTCTTGAGCTCGTCAAATGGAACTGCCCTGACTGCTTCGTTACCGTTGAGCGATCTGCGCGTCATTACCCATTACCCCACACGTCTCGGTACTTGTTAGCCCGGCAGGCTTATTGAACGTTGCAACGGCCAAATTTCTGCTTCGTGCGGCTCGTCACGCTGCAAGTGCTTCTTGGTAAGCAGTGGGCAATATGCTCTCCGGGGGGGTCCCCAAGCCCTGGTCATACTCTCCTCAGATCTCCGCTGCGGGGAGCTCACTGCCTGGGAGCTGGTAACGGCGTTGCATCGCGGCGTTCAAGACGTTGACATGGGGGGCGGACGAGATATATAAGGGTGATATTACAAGATGTGCCACCATGACAATCCGTCGGCTACTTGGGCGCTCCAGCTATCAGAATGGTTTCTTGTTGTGGAATTCTCAGGGCAATACCCGTGCTACTGGCAGCTTCTGCTGCACTCGCACAGAATCTGACCAGTCAATGGCCGCTGCACAGCGATGGACTGACAGACTTGGTTGAATGGTGCGGCTACTGTAACTCAGCGGCTCTAGAACTGGCTGGGAGCTGACCGAACACGGCATCGCAGGGACCATTACAGCTTCGTCGTCAACGGCCAGCGGCTTTTCGTGTTTTCAGGGGAGGTATGCACGGCGCTTATCTACACTGATGGTCCGGGCGGACACGGCAGACACGCATGCTAACCTGTAGGACATTTGTGCAGTTCCATTACTGGAGACTCCCCGTGTAAGTGCTTGGTCAGCATCGTCGGCCTCTCGCAACCGTGCTGATACCCCATAGTCCCGAGTTATGGAAGGATCTGCTGGAAAAGGTGAAGGCTGCTGGGTAAGTCATGACCGATTCGGACCATGGGTGTGTCGGTCGCGTTCCTGACAAGTCAAACAGCTTCAACGCATTTTCCATCTACAATCACTGGGGCTACCATGAGGCTTCGCCGGGCGTGCTGGACTTCGAGACCGGCGCCCACAACTTCACTGCTATTCTCAAGCTGGCCAAGGATCTGGGCATGTACATGATTGTCCGCCCAGGACCGTACGTCAACGCTGAAACGAACGCCGGCGGATTCCCACTGTGGCTTACGACAGGAGCATACGGCGAACTGCGGACAAGCGATCCGCTTTATGCCAATGCCTGGAAGGCGTACTGGTCGACCATATCGGAAATCTACAAGCCACATCTGATAACGAACGGAGGAAATGTTGTCCTGTTCCAGATCGAGAACGAGCTGAACGGGCAGTGGAAAGACATTGCGAAGAAAACGCCAAACCCGCCCATCGATGACTACATGCAGGAGCTCGAGGACGTGGCTAGGGCGAACGGCATCGATATCCCGTTGACTCATAATGCGCCGAACATGGTAGGAACATCCGCTGGGCTGCCTGTATCTGTAGACATGACTAACATCGGGCCAAGTTCGGCTATTCTTGGTCAAAGGACTTCTCAAACGAGACGGGCAACGTCGATGTCGTCGGTCTCGACAGTTACCCGTCCTGCTGGAGTTGCAACCTCAGCGAGTGTACCAGCACCAACGGCGAATATGTTGCCTATCAGGTCGCAGATTATGTCGGGTATTTCGAGAAGCAGTCTAGTACCCAGCCAAACTTCATGCCCGAGTTCCAGGGTGGCTCATACAACCCCTGGGGAGGTCCGGAAGGTGGCTGCCCTGGCGACATCGGAGCTGATTTCGCCAATCTGTTCTACCGCAACCTGATCTACCAGCGCGTAACTGCCATCTCTCTCTACATGCTGTTTGGAGGGACGAACTGGGGATGGCTTGCCGCACCTGTCGTTGGTAAGTCACACCGCGTGCTGATGCTCGAACCGCCAGCTGACAGGTTTGGGAAGCCTCCAGCTATGACTATTCCTCCCCGGTATCAGAGAACAGAGCTATCGGCAGCAAGTACTACGAGACGAAACTGCTGACTTTGTTCACACGCTGTATGTGCTCAAGGCCCCTATACCGGGCGTTTGGTTATAATACTTACAATCATCAAGCCGCGAAGGATCTTGCAAAGACAGAAAGAGCTGGGAATGGCACTTCGTACACTAGCAACATGGCCATCACCACGGCCGAACTTAGGAATCCGGACACAAACGCGGCATTTTACGTTGTGATGCATGCCTACTCTCCGTCCAGCACATTGGAGACATTCAAGCTGAACGTCAACATCTCGGAAGGCACCCGTGAGTACCAGCCCTACCGTGTCACAAGGTATCCGTGCTAAACAAACTGCAGTCACAATTCCGCAATACGGAGGGTCAATTCTGATCAATGGCCACCAGGCTAAAGTCCTCGTCACGGACTTTGCCTACGGCAGCAAGATGCTTCTCTACTCTACAGCAGAAGTCGTCACGTACGCTGTCATTGACAAGAAGGAGATCTTGGTCCTCTGGCTCCCGGCTGGAGAATCTGGAGAATTTGCTACTCGTGGTGCCACGTCTGGCAAAGTGACGTCGCTCGACGGCTCCACCAACGAGACTTCGTCGAGCGTCAACTTCCATCCTGGCTTGCATAACGTCACAGTGTCTTACACCCAGAATCCAGGGATGACTGTTGTCGACTTAGATGATGGGACGAGGGTGGTGCTACTTGACCGAACTGCAGCCTACAAGTTCTGGGTGCCTACCCTGTCTAACGATCCCATGGTCCCGGCGAATGACACAGGTAGGTCCGACTATCAACCTATATATGTTGATTTTACCGCTAACATGGGATCAGTGCTTGTGCAAGGACCTTATCTTGTTAGGGCGGCCGTGATGAACAAGGCGACCAAAACTCTTGAATTGACAGGAGACTCGGAGGCTAACGAGACGGCACTGTACGTCTTTGCTCCGGGATCCGTCTGCTCAGTGTCGTGGAACGGGAAGAAGCTCGCCATCACGGCGACAAGCGGAGGGCTTCTGAAGGCTTCCTTTGATGCACCGGGATCTTATATACTTCCGAGTCTCGGACCGTGGAAGTCCCACGATAGCTTGCCAGAAATCTCTGCGACTTACAATGCCTCCAGTGCTGCATGGATTGGTAAGTCCTTGATGTCAACGCCGATTTCTGCCCTGAGCATGGCTAACACGGATTCCTGCCACCAGAAGCAAACCATAGGACCACACCTAACGCAATGAAGCCGGACACCAACAACCCAGTGCTGTACGTCGACGACTACGGCATCCACGTCGGCAATCACATCTACCGAGCAACATTCCCTTCCACACCCACCCCACCGACGGGTGTAGCCCTGAACATAACGGGCGGCAACGCCTTCGGCTACTCAGCCTGGCTCAACTCGCACTACATCGGCTCCTACCTCGGCCTCTCGTACAGCGGGATCGGAGCAATCACCCTCTCCTTCGCCAACGCATCCCTGACCACCGACGGCACCGACAACACGCTCCTAGTCGTAATGGACAACTCGGGCCACGACCTCCGCGATGCGGCCGTCAACCCGCGCGGCATCACCAACGCCACCCTCCTGGGCCCTTCCGACCGCAGCGTCGGCGGACCGGGCTACGTATTTACGGCCTGGAAGATAGCCGGCTCGGCGGGTGGCGGCGAGCGCGAAAGCGTCGACCCCGTCCGCGGGCCGCTGAACGAGGGCGGCCTTTACACCGAGCGCGTCGGGGCGCATCTCCCGGGCTTCCCGGACGGGGACTGGACGCCCGAGACGGGCGCGACGCTGGCCGTGCCGGGAGCGGGTGTCAGGGTTTTCCGCGCGGTGGTGCCGCTGCGTGTGCCTGATGGGCTGGACGTGTCGGTGTCGTTCCGGCTTAGGGCGCCTGATGGGGGCGCGACGAACTCCTCATCGGGTTTCCGGCCGACGGTGGAGGGGTACAGTAATCGCGTGAGGGCACTGCTGTTCGTCAATGGGTACCAGTATGGACGGTTCAACCCCTATATCGGCAACCAGGTCGACTTTCCGGTCCCGCCGGGGATACTCGATTATGATGGGGATAATACGATTGCTGTCACGGTCTGGAGCCAGAGTGCGGAGGGGGCGGAGGTCAAGGTCGAGTGGAACTTGGATTATGTCCATGCCAGCAGCTTTGATATGAAGTTTGATGGGGCGTATTTGAGGCCGGGGTGGACGAGGGATAGGCTGAGTTATGCGTAAGGTTGTCTGGCTACCAAGTTTATGATAGGCAGCCAATCTCTTAGAGAGAGAGAGTCGGTTGATATGTAATCAGCTCTGGCACCCTTCACTGGAACAAGTGCGAGGGTTGACCTGCCGAGGGCATGGCGGGATGACCTGGGGGATCGTTAGGACCAGCATCGGCGCCATTCTCAAGGACCTGCAGAAGGCTAGGTATAGTGCCGCGTACAACTAGACGTCGTCTGTTACTGCCTTACGATTCATCGCCCCATCCATTTTGCGCTTCGACGGTCCTTCATTTCCCCTTCCTCTCCTGCCACTCACTCTTCAACAAGTCAGCACACCGCTCCGCCACCATGACAGTCGGCGCCATAGTATGCGCGCTCGGGATCTTAGGAAAGACACTCGCGTCTGCAATCCGGAGATTTCGTATCCCGTGGACCCTAAGTCTCTGGTCCACCACTCCGTCTTTCGGACCGAGTGACATGCTGCAAGAACTGGTCAAGTGCAAGCTACTGACGCACACGCGCTTGATGTACTCGTCGATTTGTTCGTCCGTGACTGTACGCCAGTCCGTCTTTGCCACCTTGGCTTGCTGCTTCTCCACCGCCGCCTTTTCTTGCGACGAAGGCTTGTCTGGGCGTCCGATGACGTCGGATACGTCTGGTGTAGGGTTGTATTCGGGCTGGACAGCGATAGCAACCGCTGCTGTTCCCCTCACGCCGACCTTATTCGCTTTATCTTGATCGTACAGGGAGTCGAGGTAATCCAGATCCATCCCAGGCGCAAAAGTCAAGGGCGCGGGGTGCGGATAGCCGGACGCGACGAACTCGTCGGCCAGACGCATAGCGAAGCGGGCGGCCTTGCGCAGGGCGGCGACGTCGCGCGGGTCCGAGAGGGCGGGGTACCGGATGCGCGGGTGGGCGCGCGGGTTGGTCGAGGCGAGCTCGATGCGGCCGCGGGAGAAGGGCTGGACGAGCGTGGTGAAGAGGGTGCTCAGGGAGAGGTCCTTGGGGATGGGGTCCCCGATGCCATTTACGGCGAAGAGCATTACTTCGATGTCAGGGATGTTGTGCGGCTGGGAGGCGTCCATGGTTGAGATCCCGTTCTGGGTTGTTGATTGGACTGTCATGGTTTCGTCGTCGACGGCTGAGGTGCGCAAGAAGATGCTCGCTGGGGTGGAGGAGTCGGCGAGGAAGCCTTTGCCGAAGATGAGGTAGAGGAAGAGGTGCCACAGGATGCCCCATAGAGTGCGGATCTGGTGCAGGGTGTCCTTGAGCGGAAGCTCCTGCATGATGGGTACCGCGTAGTGGTCGGTGAGGTTCTGTCCGACGGCCGGCAGTTCGTGGACCAGCGGTATGCCTTTCCCGTCGATCTGTTTTTTGGGACCGATGCCGCTGAGCATGAGCAGCTGGGGCGTGCACACCGTCCCGCTGCATATGATGACTTCTCGTCGGGCCTTGACGAGATACTCCTTATCCTCACCAGAGGGTCGAGCATACCGGAGATGCACACCAGTCACCTGCTTTCCTTTCTGATCAATCTTGAGTTTGGAAGCAACAACGCCGGTACAGACACTCAGGCGATCTCTCCTCTCAATCGCAATCCTCGCATTCAACCAGGCATGATAGGCGGAGAGCCTCCGCGACTTGGAATCGACGGTCTGGTCTAAAAGGAAGTAGCCCTGTGCACTGGCATTTGGATCATTGAGGTCTCTCTCCACAGGCAGACCAACAGCCCTGGCGGCTTTCTCGTAGTACGGCAGAGACGAGAACCGCCAGCGAGTTTGACGGTTCTCCATCGGCCCGCTGTGACCGCGATGCGGCGAGTCCGGATGGCTGACAGCCTTCTCGCTCCTCTTGAAGAAAGGCTCGACCTTGTCCCAGGCCCAGTCATCCAGGCCGAAGGACTGGGCCCACTCGTTGTAGCCGCCGGGCACGCCGCGGGTGAGGAGCATGCCGTTGATGCGCGTCGTACCGCCAACTGCTTCGGCTGCCCAGACCTTCATCGGCCGGCCACCCAGCTCGGTGATGGGTTGTGTGAAACGGCTGACGGCCTGCATCCAGGGGAACTCATAGTTCTGGCTGAGGAGGGGGATCCGGGAGTACCAGGGGTCCTTGACCCGCCCCTTTTCCAGGACGAGGACCGAGACCGAGGGATCTTCACTCAGCCGCGATGCGAGGACACATCCGCCGCAGCCACCTGATGATGATGGTTAGCAACGCATCGCAAACTGGGTTATGGCAGGGTTGCCCACCGCCTACGACGATATAGTCAAAGGTTCTGCCGTCAACATCCTCGGGGCGACGCTCTGGATACGAGGGTGAAAACGGCCACATTGTTGTGAGGGGCAAGTGTCAGACTTCAATGTTCATCAGATCATTAGACTCATCCAGTTTCCTGGGGAAGAAAAGGAGTAAGATATCGGACCTAGACTTAGGACCAAAAGGGGGTATCAGCACCCGGCCGGCCAATGAACCTTCACGGTTCGCACCCATGCATAGCTGTATTTAGATGAAACTGCGATCTGTGTCTAGACCGAATGTCGGGCTGTTGCTCTACGCCCGAGGCACCAGCCGCAGCATCACGACTCCGGGCTGTCGACCGCCAGACCATAAGCTAGCTCCTCTGCAAACCTCACTTGCGACATGCCAACATTCAGTGTAAGGAGCCATCTTTTGCGCAACAATCTGAGATGTCATTGGCGGTCGGGGAAGGATTCAACCCCGCTGTTAGTGGTGACCAGGGGGTCCGGAAAAAGAATGATACCCTGAAATAGGATAGGGCTCCGAGCATGATAAGCACATTCTTCAGTAATTGTCGTTCCCCCCGTTGCCGCGACTCTCTTCGAAGAGACTTTGCTGACCGGTCGCGACTCGACATCGGACAGTCCCTGCCACGCGGTAATACAAGACCCGTCAAGCAGCCTCTCGGCGCTAGAGGTAAGGTACGTACCGATGGCCGACCCCGCGCCGGTCTCCACATCCCCGGCCAAGGAGCCAACGGCCGGGAGCCCAGCGAGCAGGCACTCGGCCAAATCACCGTCCAAGTCACCGCCCAAGACATCGCCCGTCGGCGGACGCGACGACGCCCAAGACAGCGCAGCCGCCCACGAAGCCGAGACGACGATCGAAGCCGACCCTGAGCTCGATCGGCCCGCAGAAGACGAAGATGAGGCCTACGGATCCGAGACGGCGTCGCGGGCGTCGACGTCGGTGTCCAGCAGCGTGCGCGACTACACCTTTGAGAATAACAGGCGGTACCACAAGTTCCGCGAGGGGAGATACCATTTCCCTAACGACGAGCCGGAGCAGGAGCGCGAGGATATGAAACACGCCATGATTGTCAATCTCTGTAATGGACGGCTGCACTACGCGCCGCTGGAGAATCCGCAGATGATCCTAGATGTGGGGACTGGAACGGGCATTTGGGCAATTGACAGTATGTCCCCCCTTTTAAACAGACCTGATGTGGCCAAGCGAGAAGACTGACAGCCGGTCTGATAGTGGGTGATGAGTACCCGGAAGCAGAAGTCATCGGGATCGATCTAAGCCCAATCCAGCCTGCGTGGGTGCCTCCAAACGTCAAGTTCCTCGTCGACGACGCCGAGACAACTTGGGTCTACGAGCCGGAGTCGATCGACTACATACATATCAGGCACATGACCTCGTCGATCCGAGACTGGCCCACGCTCATGTCGCAGGCATATACGTGAGTAGACCTCTCCCACGGCATGGTCCGCATTCTCAGGACTGACCACTTGTCATCGTCGCAGTGCGCTCAAACCCGGCGGCTGGATCGAGCTGCAAGAACTGCGCTTCGTGCTCGGCTGCGACGACGACACCCTCAAGCCCGACGACCCCGTCGACGGCTTCCTCAACAACGTCAAGGAAGGGCTGGCGCGCTTTGGCGTCGACCTCCTGGCCATGGAGAAGAACCCGGACAACGTGCGGGAGGCGGGGTTCGTCAACGTCGAGGAGAAGATCTTCAAGGTGCCCGTGGGCGTGTGGCCGCGAAACCCCAAGATGAAGACGGTCGGGCTGTACAACCGGTCCATGATCTACGACGGGCTCCAGGGCATCAGCATGGGCCCCTTCACGAGGGGGCTGAAGTGGACGCCCGAGGAGGTCGAGGTGTATCTGATCGGCGTCAGGAAGGCGCTGATGAACTCGAGCGTGCACTCGTATCTCCCGTTTCACGTTACTATTGGCCAGAAGCCGAAGGCATGACCTGTGCCTGGGCGGTTACAATGTTCACGAGCAAAGGCAAGAGCTATACCCCAGCCTGTCGGTACACCCAAGCTTTGCTTGCAATTCTACAGTGAGCAATTGCATCCGCAGAGGCTTCATTCCTGGGAACTGCCGCACGTCACTAGAGGCAGTACTTATCACCTGCATCTGCGACCTTGACTGGCGTTGCGTTATCTCGGTTTAGTCTGACGGGCTGAAAGCCTCGGTGCCAGCTGACCTGCAAGCTTGCGGATGTATCTGCATCACCGCCTGGAGAATCCATATGATCCTTGTTATTCTGCTCGATGTGCTTCCACTAGCACGCTTTTGGCTTGGATGAGGGGCCGCTTCTACGCATATCCTCGACGCGCGTGGAGCGCCGTCCACAACCACCATGTGATGGTCGACCTCGAGAGAACGCGAGCTTACTTCAGCGTCTTGTCTACGTGGAAGGATTCTTGCTGCAAGTGTATGCCATGCCCTGACTATTGACAAAGCTAAAGCCGACAACGTGGACCAGGGCATATCCTCATTCTTCCACTCTCCTTCCAAAGACAGAATACGGGGCCTAAAACTGCTACAATGGGATCCGTCCAGCGAATGTCAGCCTTGGGTGAAGAGATAGCCGCAAAGACGAAGATCGTCACCGAGTACCTGTCAGCACGAGGGCTTGAGGCAGCGTCGCTGGATGCCGATGGCCTGGCCGAGTTCCCCATATCTCCCGAGGACGAGGTCCCCTTCAAGGCCCGCCTCGAGCTGATTGCTGGCACCAAAGAGTTGTATGACATCTCTCTTGGACCTAAGGAGGGACTGCGGTATCTGGCTTGGGACGTATGCACCCTGGGTTCAATCGTACCGTACCATGAAAAGATGCTCACTCACCTGCCCAGAGCGTGAACAGCCTGTCCCTCCAAGCCGTGTGGGACTTCAACGTCGCCGAGTGCGTCCCCAGGACAGGTACAATATCCTACGAAGACCTCACCGCGAAGGTGGAAGCCGCCAATGACAACCTCCGCATCGGTGTGCTGAATCTACGCCGCCTCCTCCGGCACGCGATGACCAACCGCATCTTCTGCGAGCCGGTGAAAGGCCAGGTGGCGCACACGCGGGCCTCGCTCCTGTTCCTGGAGGACGAGCCGCTGAAGAACTGGGTGGGGTTCATGTGTAACGACCTGTGGCTGCCGATCGCGAACGTCGTGAGCGCGATGAAGAAGTGGCCTGCTAGCGAGGAGCCGACTGAGACGGGCGTGAACCTTGCATATGGCCAGAGCCTACCGTGGTTTGACTTTATTCAGCAGGATCAGGAGTTTTCGAAGAGGTATAACCTTGCGATGAAGGCACATGGTGGGGCGGCGGGATATGGGTTGGAGCACGTTGTCAAAGGCTACCCATGGGGTGATCTCGGGAAAGCGACAGTGGTAGACATGGGCGGAAACCAAGGCTACGTCTCGTTCGCCGTCGCGGAAGCCTTTCCCAGCCTCTCCTTCGTCGTCCAGGACCAGGCCGGCATGCGCACTCCCGAGACCATCGCCAAGGTTCCGAATGCGCTTGCCGACCGCGTCAGGCTGACGACCCACGATTTCTTCACCGCTCAGACCGAAATCGCGGACGTGTACTTCTTTCGCATGATCTTCCACGGCTTCGCGGACAAGTACTGCGTGCGGATCCTCCGGGCGCTGATCCCGGCGCTCAGGAAGGGCGCGAGGATAGTCATCAATGACGTTGCGCTTCCGGAGCCCGGCACTGCTGGATACATCGAGGAGCGCACGATGCGCACCATGGATCTGTTCATGCAGGTAACCGTGAATGCTAGGGAGAGAGAGGCTGATGATTGGGCGGCTCTGTTCAAGGAGGCGGACGATAGGTTCAGGTTTCACAAGGTCTGGCTTCCGGAGGGCAGCCGGATGTCGTTCATCGAGGCCGAATGGGCAGGTGATGGGGACTAGGGGGGCGGGATATCTGGCTTCGGCATTGGATCCAAGTAATGTTGGCCGCCATGCCGAATGACAGAGGATGCACGCGGTCTTACTGCATGGCGTTTGACGTCTAGGCTGCTAGCTAAGCAAAGCAAGGGCGACGGCTTACGCAATGGCGGTCGGTCACTTGCTTATTGCGAACGTCCTTGATGCTGTCCCGACACTTCGGGCCCAGACTATGACTATGACTGTATGATGTTTTAGTCTGACAGCCCAGTCCTCCGATTTCGCCTTAATCGGAGCTTTCACGTCCCCAGAATTACCACAAAGTTGCATCGAGGTACGCGGCCGTCATTACGGCCAAGGATACGTGTCCCAAGAATCCTCGCATGACCGATGGACTACCTCTAGAGTCTAGCATCCTCGTTGGGATTCACAAGTGCACAAACCCCATATGACCATGCGACCAGACATTTAGAGCCATGGGGAGCACCTTGATGGTGTCTTCCATGTTAAGCCTACGGGTCGAGCGCTGGGAGCCTATTAGGCATCTCCACTGCACACGTGTGTAACCTCCAACTTGGCAGGCTGCCACTGGCTCCCGAGCCTCGCAACTTCCTCATTCGACACGCTCCGGCACCTGCCATTGGGTGCTGTTCCTCTGTCTCATCTCTCGGGGTCCAGAACCTCGCTGTGAACCTTCCTCGTTTGGATGTTTTGACGGACATCTCTGCAACAACAAGCTGAGTGACTCGAATCTAAAAGCTACCTTACCTGACATGCCGGCTCTGCACATCGTATTGCTCCAAGAGTGTAAAGGATGAATTCTCGAGCAATTTGCAGCACCGAAGCGGCCGGCCAGTTTCCTTTCCCGGCTGCCATTAAGCGTCAACGCCCCCTTAAAAATATGGCATCCCCTGCAGCGTACACTATTTTCTTTAGTCTCCTGCTCGCGCCTTGTTTTGGACACTGCCATTTGAGCCGCATACGTAAAATCCTTGTATGACACTTTCGACAGGCTGGAGGCGGCGGTGATCCAAGGCACACAGTGGTCATCGACTCCGAGGTCGGCTTACATGCTTCCCCATCTAAGTCGAGCTATTGTGACGGAAGAGCTTCAAAAAAGCTTATACCTGGGTAAGCGGCTGTCAATTCTGCCCGATTGGTTCTGACTTCATTCTTCAATTCCCCGCAATTGAGTCACTCGGGCAGCCGAGGACTCGATGCGATGAGAGAAATTTAACTGACGGGCTAGAGTGCTAGAATAGAAATAATTAATTGGGGACATAGGAGCAGGTTAAGTATCGTCAGGTCAGCTCATGTCCCGTGGTCAACTGTATGAGCAAGGACTCTTTTTTTTTTACCCAGTGGCCGCACTGCGCTGAGCCAAAACCCTGCCAAAAACGACCCCGCGGGTTTCCCTTTTCCGCGTCAGAGCAATCAATTATCTAGCTTCCCCCTCACCCGGGAACGCGCCGCCCGGACCACCGTCGCCACCCTCTTGCCTTATCACGTACCTCTCTCGGTGAAGGGTTGAGGTTAGCCCTCTTCGCTGCCGCCTCCCCATACCTTTTGGATTGGGGGTCGCACATGCACGTCTGATGTGGCTTCGGCACGCGCCAAGGACCCCGGATTTCCCGCGTCACGGAGCAACGCTCTGCCGACTCCCCCTCCTGGGTAATGACTTCTCTGGCTTCTTCTGCCGACACCCCCGGCTTGGAACCGGGCGGCAAGCACACCAGCACGGCCAGCCAACCATTGTCGGGCCTGCTACATCTCCCCAATGAGCTGCTCCAGGCCATTGCGGCTTACCTTATCCCCGATCCACCCTCGACAACCCGCTTTGCTCTCCGCCCTGCCGGTTCTTGGGAGTTGAAGGAAGCCAGCACACAGTGGGCCGAATGGAAGATATGCCACCGAGACCTGCAATCGCTCACCCGGACATGCCACCGTCTACAGGCAGTGGCCGGCCCCTATCAATATCACACCATCGCCATCCATAGCGGGGCGTCGATTGTCCGTCTTTTCCGGCTACTCGTCGAGCGACCCGAGGTGAAAGCATGGGTGCACAACCTCTCCTGCCTGGTGAACCTCCTGGACATGAGGGTCACGAACGAGGCCAAGCATGAATGGGTCCTACAAACCAGCAGAGGGTTCCGCCTCCCGCCAGATTTATTCCTCCATCATCCCGTCCCGGCCACGGCACTCCGGATACCACCGCCGTCCGGAAACACCGAGTCCGGGATCGCCGTGCATCTCTTCAACTTCATCGTGGGCTACGCCGACAACCTTGCCGACCTGCTTCTGGCATACCCGGACGAGTCTGGCGCTACCTTGAATGAGTCGCTGGAGATGCTCATGTTGGATCAGTCGGCTGGGCCACGGACCAAGACGCGAACTTACTCCCACGAGGTGCAGCTCTTCCCCGCGAAGGACGCTCTGTGTCATCTGACCTCGCTGCGTTTGTATTGCAACCGTGAAGGTCTTGGCCGCGACAGTACCTACACGCAAACATTCCTGGGTCATCTCGTTGGCTTGCTTCCCGAGCTCCATGGCCTGAAGAGTCTCGAAGTCTGTTGTGACGCATTATCTGTTTGGCTACCGCTTCACGCGCCAAACTACCCCAAGCTGCACGGTATTGAAACACTGAAGCTTTATGGGAGCCGAATACACGAACCAGAACTGGTGGCGCTGTGCCGCACATGCGTCAATCTCAAGACGCTTCTCGTCCACTTCGAGGAATCCGCCGACGACGAGACCGACCGCGGACGGCTACCCGACGGCATGACCCTGAACGAAGCGCTACTAGGTCTGACGCAGACACTGCAATCCTTGGAACTAGTGACCTTGACAGATGGACACTTTCTGACTCGCGGGGACGAACGGCCCCGTAAGAAGGAAAACCACCGCCTCACATGCTTTCCCCAGCTATACAGGCTGCGCCATCTCTGTACCGACTACCGGGGCCTCTTCGGCACGCTGGGCATATTCGAGTACGACGACGGCGAGCGGCTGAGGCACCTGTTGCCGGCGTCACTGCGGAGCCTTGACTTGGTGTGCGAATTTGGCACGGACAGGGACTTCAAGCCTGTCTACCTGGCGAATCTGGACATGATGCTGCATGGGATCAGGTTGCTGTGTGCTGTCAAGAGCCCGAAGCTCGCCAGCATCAGCCTGGCTCTGCATACGTGGCCGGAAACGAGCAAGTACAGGACCAAATTCCGGAGGAATCTCAGTGATGTCATGGAACGCTGCACCAGAGCCGGCATCAGGTTTGGCACATATGAACTGCTACCCCGGTATCGCGACGAGGACGAGCTGGTGGGGGAGGGGGAGGGTGACGCGGAGGGTGGAGAAGAAGACGAGGAGGAGGAAGGGGGACAAGGAGGCGAAGCGGATGCGGATGACGTCGAGGAGGAGGACGAAGACTCGGAGTACTACTTCTCCGGCGACGGAGGCGACGACGGGGAGGACTTTGAGAGAGACGCCAGACGACCTCCGACGTTCGAAGCCTTCCTCCAACTCCTTGGGAGCAACCATGGCCACGATCCGGACGAGCTCTACTTCGCTTACCATGAAGATCGCTGGGACGAGTACCTGTTCTGATTGGTCACTTTGCCGTGTCACTACGGCAGAAGCTCCTGATGCAAGGGCAGTGGTCCGATCTACGTCATTCTCACAGGGGCACCAGGCCTGATCTGTGACTTGGAAGGGCTCGTCCCATCACGGATCCTGGAAACGTGCCATAGAATGTCCACTTCCCGGTCTATCGGGCAATGGCCCAGGCCAAGGGAGGATGGCACGGCCGACTTGCGCTGTACTTGGTCAAGGGAGGCTCAAGCTCGGGCCTGCGTCTCCGGGGTACTCCTCGCTTGCATGCACCATCACTTGATTACGTGGCCATATGGAGCGTCGAAATACCGCTAACACCCCGATTTGCTGCTTCTGACTGCCGAGCATATCACTATGCCTCGATCTTCAGAGATGCAAGGGGACGGAGGCCCTGGGCATTCATTTGAGGCCATGGTACAAGGAATGCGAACGCCTGCCTTGTAACGTCCGAATAAAAGATCGGTTAGAGCTGCTTGTTCATTGCTAGCGTCACCTTGCACACAGCATATGGTTCGGTGGTATGAGGAGCACTGTGTCTACTCAGAATGCACGTGTAGCACGAGTCTGGAAAGACTAGAACTAGTGTCAGACTCTAATGGAACAGCCTCTGTGCGCTAAAGCATACCTCGGTTTCCCCTGGCGATCCAACGACATTGCAGCAATACTAAACCTCTCTGGCGTTCGAAAGTCTGGACTTCGGCAGACGACAGCGCGGACTGTGGAGGCGAGGCATGAACGTCCGGATATGGAGTTGTATTAACGTCCAGATTAATATAGGCTGTGGCCAAGCAGCCAGACATATCCAGGGCAGAAGAGCCTGCGGCATCCTATTGGACGACTGTGTCATTGAGCCGTGGCAGCAGCAGCTCCAACACTTAACAGAGGATTCTTCCTGTCATCTTGCTCTATGTTTTAAACAATTTCTGGAATCCCCGCTAATGTACCCCAGTCCGGCTCCATCACCATCGCGGACGCACCTTGTGCGGGTAAATGTCTTGGCCCCTATATGGCGTGTCGAGACTCGATCCAGTAGACGACAGGGAGGCCAGCTTGGCTTGTCTACAGCAACTGGGCTGCCTAACACATACTTGACTGCCGGTGTGGTATCGGCTCATCATCTCAGTCTCTTTTCCCGATGACGACCGTTTCTGTTAACGATGTCGTTATAGGATCTGATATTGGCTTGACCCAGTCCGCTGCTGTCTGGTCCCTCGCCTCAGCAGACTTCCCTGGGTTTTCCCTCTCTCGTCCCGCGAAGTCTGGCCACGGCAGTGCTCACGCGGGTGAACAAAACCTGAACCCACGTTACGTGGGCCATATTGCTTCTTTATAAGGAATATAGCTCCTGTAATCATTTGCATCTTGACAGTGCTGTGCGTTATTGAGGCGAACTTGGGCCGACTCGGTCTCCTTCGAATATGTAGCCCTACCGCGCCGTCTCGCTCGCCCCCCTCCCCCCCTTTCTGCACCTGACCGTAAGCGACGCATACTTCAGCCACACCTACATCGCTTATCTAGAGGGTGACCTACTGCTGAGAATCTCTCGACGGAATCTCAAAGAAGGACAAACGAGGAGAGACACAGGACAGGAGCAATGGCACACCCGGGGAGCCCACGGCGTCGCCCTCTGTGCGCGGCCGTAGCAGCCGTGGCCGCCGTGTTCCTGCCGTCGGCCTTCGCCGCGTACCCCTTGACGACGGACTCGAACTGCCACTGCTACATGACCAACGCCACGGCATCCAATTACTTCGCGCACCACAAGTTCTTCGACTTCCGGCAACTCAACCAGTACGTCAACGTGCCGGGCGTGAAGCCGGACCCGGACAGCAACGCCAACGCCCCACCACCGAGCAACTACTTCCAGTCCGACGACTGGAAGAGCACGTGGGGCATCCAGAACTGGAACAACAGCCAGGTCTTCCAAACCAACAACTCGGACGTCACGGGCAGCGACGCCAGCGTGCTCATGGTCAACTCGCCCAACAACATCTACATCGAGCGCAACTCGGACCCGCAGGCCTCGTCGCAGACCCACCTGACCATGCGCACCGCCCGCCTGCGCGACTTCCAGACCGCCGCCGAGTTCGAGTCCATCAGCCAGGGCTACCAGTACGTGTCGGTGCGCATGTTCGCCCGCACCAAGGGGGCGCCCGGGGCCGTGACGGCGATGTTCACCTACCGACCCGGGCCAAACAACTCCCTCGCCCTCGTGCAGGAGGCGGACCTCGAGATCCGCACCGTCGACCCGCCCGTCTTCGTGCAGTACACCAACCAGCCCAGCTGGAACAGCACCGGGGATATCCCGCAGGCGACGAGGAACGCATCGCTCCCCTCCGGTAGGAGGTGGAGCGACTGGGCTTACTACCGCCTCGACTGGACGCCCGGGTCGAGCACGTGGTACGTCAACGGGCAGCTGGTCTCGGCCATCAGCTTTCAGGCGCCCCGGGACCCGGCGCAGATCATGTTCAACAACTGGAGCGACGGGGGGAGCTGGAGCGGGAACATGAGCGTCAACTCGCAGGCGTACCTGCAGATCCAGTGGATCGAGATGGTGTACAATAACACGGACCCGCAGTTTGTCAAGTCGGGCAAGTGCATCAACGTGTGCACTATTGACGAGACGAGCAGGACGGGCGTGCCGGCGCTGCTGACGAATGTTGGTACGTACTTCTTTCCCATCCCGGTGGTGTACGGATGTGTATGTGTTCTGGGACTTGTTGCTGACAGCAGACGTCGTCAGGCCAAGGCAACCAGGGAGGCCAAGGAGGCCAGGGCGGCAACACTGGAGGGCAGACGGGCGCCTGCCAGTCGGCCAAATGGGGCCAGTGCGCCGGCAAGAACTGGAACGGATGCAAGTCCTGCGCCGCCGGGACGACGTGCAAGTTCCAGAACGACTACTATTCCCAGTGTCTTTGAGGTCGTGTCGGGATGGGGGGAAAGGGAAGGTTCTCTCGTCCTGGAATCTTATATTCTTCTGTGCAAAGTTTTCTTCTCCTTGGTTTTACACAACATCTTTTTTTTTCTCGGTGCCCGGAGTTCGCATACATACCCCAAATCACCGGGCGGGAAAAGGAGCGCTTTGCATGCTTGGTCCGGTTGTGCTTGAAATCGCGGTTTCGATGTCCGTCTCTTCTGTATATAGTTAGGAGTCGAAGATCAACCTTTTCGCGAGACTTCAGCAGAGCGTGAGTCGCGGTATGATAAGGAGTAGAGCGCTGTTTGTAGGTGAGCCACAACGCTGCGTATTCCATTGCTGGTTTACAGGGCGGCATTCCGTGAATTGCTGGGAGTCATTGACGGACTCGCATCCCATGTAGAGACACGGACAGTGGTCATCCAGGATGTTGGAAGCTAAGACCGAGACAATGCATGCCCGTCGCCACTTCAACAAACAGAGTGCATAGACACGAGCCTGTCGCTAAGAACCTAAGAAAAGAGTGTCAGTACGATGGGTGTGCACGGGGTCAATGTGGCACGTTCATGGCAGATACCCCGGCGATACATAGGAGAGTCACTAGATGACGTGTGGCAAGCTATTACTGTGCAGATTGTATCCGTTTGCTTGGACGTCTGATGTCTGATGTCGTCCTGAGATCGCCCGGTGGTTCCCGGCAGGAATCCGGGGGCCGTGTCCGGGGATCCACTTGCTGTGGCTGAAGCTCGACCCGGACTGTGGCTTGAGCTTGGCGGGGAAGCGATGAACAGCCGCAACTTCGTCAACTCGGCCGACCTGTCATCATAGCATCATCCGACCGCAGAAACCCATTACACTTACTCGGACCGAGCCATTGATACGTCGTAAAGCCAAACACAGCGCCGAGGGACGTCCGTCTCCAGAATCTAGGTCGCAATGGCCGACGTTCGCGCTCTCCTCCGCCAACAGCGCGCCGCCAGACGGATCGTCCACCCGCACGCCGCTTACTCTGACGCCGGCAAGCTGCTGTGTACCGTCTGCCACGAGCAAGTGAGGGCCGAGTCGTTGTGGGAAGGCCACATCCGCAGCGTCGGACACATACAACGAGTGCAGAAACTCCAGGCTTCGGCGCCTGCGCCAGACCAACCCTCGGCTTCCCATAAGCGCAAACACGACGACCAGGAGGATGTGGACGATGTCGCGATGACAGATGAAGAGGAGAACGGGCTGAGGAAGAAAAGAAGTCGTCATAATGTCCAGGAAGCAGGGACAGGGCAAGAATCCGAAACGAACGGGAAGGATGCAAGAGGCGAAGACAGGACAATCGACAACACGACGCCTACAAAGATAAAACCCGCTACACCGCCGCTTCCACGCCGGACTTCGGGGACACCAAGCCAGGGCGTCGAGGTACAACTGCCTTCCCGGCCTGCGACTCCTGTAGCAGTGAGGACAGAGTTCGCAGGGGCTGCTAATGGCAGCGCCGCGCCAGCCAATCGGTCGCCGCTTCGGCTTCACCGGGAGACTGCCGCAGTTGCCGGCTTTGTTCCTGCAACGGGGGGGATGCCGGCGATATCCACATCGTCACTGACAGCTCCTCCACCGCTGTCTCGAACAGATGCGGCCTCGACGGGTGCGGCAGTCGGCAGGAATGCTCAAGACATCGACGAAGCCGAATGGGCTGCCTTCGAAGCCGACCTGCTACACAGCAACACTAATGGCGCATCCTCACGACCTGGGATACCAGCAGCACCCGCAGACGCCGTGATTTCCGCCCCGGTCATGACGGCCGATGAGATCGCCGCCAAATCAGCAGAGGAAGAGCGCGAGCGTCGGCGGTTGACGGCCGATATCGACCTGGACAACGAGAAGGAAGACGCCACGCGTGCGCTCGAGGAGGAATTCGAGGAGATGGAGGAGTTGGAGGCTAGGGTGCGGAGGTTGAAGGAGAGGAGAGAGGCTTTGCGGCAGCACCAAGGGAGTCCGCCCGTTACGACAGAAGAAAGTAAAAATGCTGCTGCGGGACAGATGGAGGGTATGAAGGGCACAGAAACTGCAGATGGAGCCGAGGAGAGTGACGATGAGGACGATATGGATGAGGATGAAGACGCGGATGACTGGGCTGGGTTCCGATTCAAGGGCTGAACGGACCCTGAAGTCCCCGGACAGCTGCTAAGAGTGTAGGATATGTGTGGGATTATCGAATAGGTGCAAGTAACTGCTCAAAAGATGCAACAGCTATGCCAGTACTCCAGACGTCCACCGAGCGACAAATGCAAG
Organism: Coniochaeta hoffmannii; assembly: GCA_030052785.1. Taxonomy (NCBI): domain Eukaryota; kingdom Fungi; phylum Ascomycota; class Sordariomycetes; order Coniochaetales; family Coniochaetaceae; genus Coniochaeta; species Coniochaeta hoffmannii. The sequence continues at coordinate 143 of JANBVN010000139.1, read as the reverse complement.
AGACCTACAGCCATGCTACAAGCCAAAAACATCACCACTGCCCCTAACCCCAACCCAGCCTACCCAGTCCGACCATCCCCATCCACCCCCCCAACGCTCTCCCAAAATCTCCTCAACCTCCACACTCTCCCCACGCCAACCCT